>JAQBSW010012005.1:0-18201 GCA_029291075.1 Eudiplozoon nipponicum | reverse complement strand
ATGGCCAGCAGAACTAAAGGTAGTGCATCGACCCAGTTGCCATTAATGGACGAGGATACTAAAGCTGCTTTGAGTTCCCTATGCATTCTCTCTACCATGCCATTAGCTTGGGGATGGTAGGCAGTCGTCTGGCATAAGATGCATCCCATGTACCGCAAGGTGGTTTTGAAACGATCAGATGAGAAGCAAGTTCCTCTGTCCGTGATGACCTCATTGGGAACACCATAATTGGATATCCATGCAGAGATAAAGCCGTTAGTTACTTCGTCTGCAGAAATGGTGCCAAGAGGTAATGCCGCAGGCCACCGTGAAAATCTATCGATCATAGTTAGAAGGTAGCTGAAACCTTGAACCTTTGTCTGATGAACTATGTCGATGTGGACGATGGCTAGGCGAGAAGTAGATCGAAAATGTTGCAACTTAGAACGAATGTGTCGTGTGACCTTGTTTTTCTGACAAATAGCACACTCTGAGACCCATCGTTTAACATTCTGCCTAAGTCTGTGACCCCAGAAATCGATCTGTAAGAAGTCGGACAGTCGCTTGGCTTCCTGGGTGAGAAATTGAGTGAATTGAATCGAAAACTTTTCTCTGAAGGCTGGTCAGCAGAACTGGCTTGTTGGGCTGCGTACCCGTGAAGTAAACAATTGGTAAGTCTTCCCACAGACGGCATATGAACTTCATTGGGTGACGGGCTATTGATCTTTGAATGTGAATGTCACCGCGTTGTTCAGTTCGCAGGAGAGTTGGCGTTAGTGCAGGTTCACTGAGTGCCACGGAGTTGACAGTGAATGGTGACGGCGAAGGTGGTTGTAGAGAGACGTCTGGCCTAGACAGGGCATCTGCAATGAAGTTCTGTTTGCCCTTGACGTGAAAGACTTCAAATTGCCATTCGCTTAGACGAGAAAGCTGTCTTTCCACTCTGGCAGGGTACTTGGCGATAGATGAAGTTGCGTTTCGAAGTGCGCTAACTAGTGGTGCATGATCTGTGAAAGCAACAAATCTGCTACTGCCAATGATGCTGATAAAATGGCGCACTGCGTCGTGGATGGCGAGAAGTTCTCGGCCGAAAGTGTCATACCTCGTTTCTACTGGTTGGAGAGTACGCGAGTAGAAACTGATAGGCTTCCGAACTCCGTCGATCTCTTGTTCCAAAGTGGCTCCAATAGCGAATTCAGAAGCATATGTCGTGAGTAGAAATGGCTTTTCGAAATCTGGATGCGTTAGCATTGTGGCATTTGCTAACGAGTTGATGGCAAGTCGAAGTAATTCCTCGTCTTCGGATGACCAAGCAATGATGGAATTCTTGCTAAGTCCTTTTCGGTTCCGCAGGTGCCTGCACAAAGGATAAAGTTGTTTTGATAGGCCCGGAAGGAACTTGCGATAATAGTTTAGTACTCCCAGGATTTTCTGCAACTCGCTCACAGTCCTTGGTGACTTGATATTCTTGATTGAATTCGTCTTTGACGGCAACGGTTGAATACCTTGGGCCGTGATACGATGCCCTAAGAAGTCGACGGATGAAGTTGCAATCTGCGTCTTGTCACAGTTGATCTTGAGTCCGTGGTTGGATAAGCGTGAGAGGACATTTCGTAGATGTTTCGCATGAGATTCTAGATCTGGACTGAATACCATAATGTCATCGAGATATGACATACAATAAGCAGAGTCGTCGCGAAGTATGTTGTCTATGAATCTTTGAAATGTCTGAGTAGCACACTTGAGTCCAAAAGGCATGTAAAGATATTCAAAAGGCCAAATGGAGTGATGACTGCAGTTTTCTCGATATCCTCTGGTGCTACCGGTATGTGATGGTACGCTTGTCTGAGGTCAATCACTGAGAAGAAATTGCTGCCGTTGAGTTTTTCAAGTAAAGTGTTGATATTTGGAATAGGATATGCATCAGATTTTGTCACTGAATTTAGCTTACGGTAGTCTCCACAGGCTCTGTACGATCGGTTTGATTTAGAGACTAAGTGCAGTGGTGACGCCCATGAACTTTTCGATGGTCTGATGATTCCCTCTTCCAAAAGCCTTGAGAATTCTTTTTGGGCAGCTTTCAGCTTAGCAGGAGCCAGTGGTCGCTTCTTGAGTGCAATAGGTTGTCCTTCTGTGACGATATGATGCATCTTGTTGGAGACTCGTAGCTCTGACTTGTTAAGATCGAAAAGCGATTTGTATTTTCGAAGAGCTGCTGATATCTCTGCTGAATGATGCACTGGGGTTGGCTGAATGACCTGTAACTCCAAACGCTCGGAGGCAAGTGTCCAAAAATGTTGTTCGAGTCTGGTGGAGGGGTCGATGATTTTTTGATTGGCAAGATCAACAATGAGCCGAAATTTTAGAAGGAAATCAAGGCCTATTATATTATGTGAGACCTTGGCAATGATGAAGTTGTGGGAAAATTCACGTCGTAGACCTATGTTGAGTGTGCGGTATTGGCAGCCATAAGTTGGTATGGGCTCGCCTGTAGCTGTTGCGAGAAGAACGCCTAGCGACATCTCGGCCATTGAATCACCTTTGAGAACTGAGACTGCCGCACCTGTGTCTACGATGAACTCTTCGCCAGTTTTGAAATCAAGAAGGTGCAGAAGTTCGTTGGGCTGTTTGGCCGGGTCATGCAAACAAGTAGGCTGGTGATTGCGACCGGCATTGTCTGTTTGGTTCTCTATGTGAAAAATTCGGCGTGGACGAAAAGAGTCGACAGGGATGTCGGATTGTAGTTGGCTTCTTCCCTGTAGCGCCGTTGATGCCGTTGATGTGCAGAAAGTACGGTCTTCTACTTCCTGCGCCAGACGTTTCCCGATACTGATGCACCCTTGTGCCTGCGGTCTGTTGTCCTCTCCGTCAGCTGTGGAAATTGACACTCATTCGGAAATTCTTCGGAACGACAAAGACAAACTTGGCAAGCATAAAAAACTTCTGGTGGTTATAACACCAGTTCTTTGGAGCATATTTATTAAAGGATTGCGGAGATCTCGATCGCCGCCTACCATTATAATTTGACTTGGAAACGAATTTTGGTCGAGCATTCACTTGATTTATCTCAGATTTGGTAATGGCCAATCCTTCTAGAACTTTGGCCATGTTCGCCACTGTTCTCTCTAAAGAGGAGAGTCTATCATCTTGCGGGGGTGAAGAAAAGGATGATGGATTCACTTTGGGTTCCAAAACCCTATATTCTAACTCACATCTCTCAGATAAGTCATCTATAGAGAGAGTGTTGGGGAGCTGTCTGGCAAAGAGTTTTAATGTTTGGGGAAGATTGTTAATAAAAACAACCTTAGCCTCATGGTCAGAAATGTTGGTTTTATACCAACGTTTCCGTAATTCCCTCAGTATTTCGATGGGGCCAAGATTTGGCATATCTAACTGCGCATATTTGTTTATTATCTGCTCAGTTTCCGTGGGTCCAAGCAAGGATTCTACCTCGTTTTGTAGGCCCAAAATGGGATTAGGTAGCTTCCTAATGGCCTCAAGCTTAGGATAAATCCGTCGCTGCAATTCAGAAGGTAGTTTAGCAAAAACCTTCGACAGTTTTTGATGACTGTCATAATCAGGAAACGGGGAGAAAGCGGAGTCTACGCGCATAAAGAATAGCTCACTATCTCCATCCCAAACAGGAACATCAATATCTAAAATTGGACCTGACATTTTAACAATCTTACGGGATCTTAAAAGCATAAATTTATAAGCAATATGAAAATGTATAAATATACTTTAACGAAACGCTTACCCACAAACAGCTTCCACAGTTGAATGAGCGCAGAACAAAAGCACGTTTTGTACGTAGGAAAGATGAACAGAGGCCCCGTCGGCCTTTGATGCCAATGTATTATTATTTTCCACAGTTGAATGAGCGCAGAACAGTACATACGGTGCCGTTTTGTACGTAGGAAAGACGAACAGATGCCCCGTATTATTATTATACCCCAAAAAAAATCACCACAAATCCACGAATATATATACCCAACAGAATTCCAGAAAACCCCGATCACGGTAGAGAAAAACGCAAATGTTAATCGATTTTTATCCCAAATTGATGAAAAATGAAGTCAATTTTATTTATACAAAAAAATCAGAACAATAATCAATATCCTGGCGCGGTCGCCAATTTTGTAAACGCCCCGGCTTCAAGTAAATGCCGTACGACATTACAAACTCGGTTAAGGTGCTGTGAATAGAGATTAGTTACTGATAGGGGGCCCTTAACAGGGCCTTGGCGGCGTTCTCGTAAGTCATATATATGTAAGTTGATGTTATGTTCCTTGGGTGGACTCTGGTTGTGGTTCCTGCTGTTGTTATCACGATGTGGACAACTTGGTTGAAGTTCTGCATTAATTGGCTCGTCTTGCTGGTTGAAGAGCAACACGGTGAGTCACGAATGTTGCCAATTGTTGGTGAAACAAATCAATATCCAGCGTAGGTATTGACAGCCGACAGCACGCACATGTGTAACACGAGGCAGAACGCAAATACGACTCAACTGACTTGCATGGTAAATTACCGTGCTTAAATAGCATGCAATATGTCTACTTGCACACTATTGGTTAAACGTGGTTAAACGGCAATTTCGCTTTTTCTCATTGGTGCAACGTAAATAAATTTGAATTTAATTTACGCAATATGTCGGCCATTGATTTGTGTCGTTACATTATAGTATGATTTTCCAAGCTAGTTATTCCTACATACCCACATCTGCAGTATTGAAGATTCCATTAAAGGAAATTAATTTAACTTATGTTCGGTATATGCTGGTTGTTTTGATAAGCAGCCACTAATTTTACCATCAATTGCACACCAAGAAAATTTTTAAGGCCTTATATATATTTTTTTTATTAAATACCTCATCATCGCCACATTTCCTGTATTAAAAATTTCATTGAAAACTAAAAATATAACACGAATAATCTGGCTACAGTGGATGGCAGCCTTTAGTGTTTCTATATGATTTACTTCAGTTACATTTTGGAAAATTTAATAATATTACAAAATATCAATATTTTAACGACACAAAAATTGCTGTTTTAAACATTATATAAGAAGTTTTCAAAACTTAACGATTGATCCGGCTTTCATGGATACCTTCTAAAGTTGTCACTGTTACTATTATAAATGGTATATCACGTAAATTTTGAAACCGGCAAATCGAATTGTAAAATTAATATCACAACACCACCACATTTATATTATTAATAATTTTAAATAAATAATATATTATCATGTTTAATTAAGCTATGATTTATTTTTTGCAAAATTCGAAGAAGAATTATCAGAAAAATTTATAAAATTGTAAAGCTTCTGAAAAATGAATATTCCCACATCGCCACACTTGAGGTATTGTAAATTCCTTTGACCAGGATATGCTAGATGTTCGGATAATTGTTACAAATTGTGTATTAGGTGTTTAGAATCTAGCAAAATAATAATTTAACTAGGAACAGAAATTAAGTTAATGCAAGCTTGAACGAAAGGTATAATCTCATGTAAAATGCGTTTGTGATTGCTGGTGAATCATCAGTAATAGGACTTATACCCACTAAAATTTTGGTCAAGGAATTTGGGAGAATTGAATAATACAATATTCTTAACGTATGCATATTCCAGGACAAGTGGAGTAAATTTTATATGAAATCCTCGACTGTGCGACTTCAAAGTTAACTCCGTATATGTAATATATATATATATATATATATATATATATATATATATCATACTATATATATATATATATAAATGATGATACCAACATTATGGCTGCCTTATGATTTTTACAGTACAGGAAACACAGAGATTGGATTCAACTACTTCTGAACGCCCGTTACTCCACAGCAAATCCATAAACTCAGCTATCTGTTCACAGTAATCTCGTAACATAAAAATAAATTAATTATTTACTTTTGTTGCAGAGTTAATATATATATATATATATATATATATGTATATATATATATATACATATATATATATATGCATATATATATATATATATATATATATATATATATATATATATATATATCTAATATATATATATATATATATATATATATATATATATATATATATACAATTAGCATATATTATGTGTTGAATTAGCATTGTTAACGACTTTTTCTGAAATTAATTCCAATACTACATGTACACACATTCCCTGACCCAATTAACAGCGGGTAAAGCGGCCAAATACTGGCTCCTGCTGATGAATTGCCCGAAAGCACAAAACGCATGAGCGTATGTGTTTATACATTTCGTCCATGCTGACATTTCTTTATCCCCCTTGTCCTATATGAACTAATTTGTTACTTGGTACACAACACAAAATATAATCGCCCCTATATTTGTTCTAAGTAACAATCAGAATATAGTTATTTTATAAATTAAACGAATGATGTCACAATAACTTCGTAATGTGGTAATTTATATCAATCGAGGTTAGGGATTATTGATTTGCTGGTGTAGCACGTGTTCAGAAGTAGACGTAATTCGTGTATTTTGTGACATGTAGCACATCTTTAAGCCAAATTTGTTGGTATCATGTACGGAATCGGCAACTTTGGCGTTGGTACCGTGGACAGACTCTGAAAACATAGCTTTGATATTCTTCACAAGCCCGGCATATATTGTAAATTGTGTGTTGGCTTTCAAGTCGGGGTATCGAAGGCCATATGAAATTAACTCCATTACTTCCGATCTACAAGTTCGTGACTTAGATTTTACTGTAAAATTTTTAGACATTAATCGACCAAATGTATAGAAGGAATAGGGTGTATTATTGAATCCTACTAATTTGATGCTAGTAAAGACAAAACGCATGTGTATATGAGATTATACCTTTCATTTAAGCTGCCAATTTTTATCCCTCTGGTCCTTTTTGAACTAATTTGCTACGAGGTGCGAAACACCTAATACATATTTGCAAATATATTAGTACTCCGTAACAAACCGTATATAAAATTATCTCTTATTTTATTATAAATTGCACACCAAGTAAATTCCTAAATCTTTTTTATTAATTCCAAAGAAACTAATTAAACATAGTCACATTTATTGGATTGAAAATTCTATTAAAATATTTAATTTTAACGCTAGTTTCGGCTATGATGGATTTTTTAAAATAAATGTCAATATTAGGATTAAGAACTGTACCTCATTTAAAATTTGAAAACGATAAAAAATTGTAAATTTATTACAACGTCGCAACATTTTCTGTACTAATATTTCTATTAATATAAACTATTTCGAAAGATTGCTGTATGTTTCATAAAATTACGATTAACATCATTACATTTTTCACTTAGCTCGGATTATGAATACAATAGATATAATTACAAAATAAATATCGCTAAAACTGAACATTTGCTGTGTTACATATATCATTATACACATATCATTACAATAAATTCCGTTTAAATTAAGTTTTTAAAGTATTTTGGTTTAAACTGGATGTTTCACTAAATTGGAACTGCGTTTATTATAATTTTTACATCAAGTGAAATTGGTAGAATTATATCCTTTCGAAAATTTAATAGCTCATTTTCTTGACATATCCTATTCTCCAATTTCAATTGAAAGAAAACAATTGTATAGATTTGTCCGGTTATACTGGATATTTCATACAGTTACCACGATAGTCAATGAAATCTGCATTTCATTTATAATTTGAAATCAGCAAAGAAAATAGCTAAATAAATATCTCTAAACGCCAATGTAACTGTGTATTAAATTTCACTGAAAAGAAAAGAATAATGACGACATTTACGGGTAATCTGCATGTTTTGATAATTTTGTTATGCTGTTATAATGAACTGCATTTCCAATAAAGATTTGAAACGATAGATCGAAATGAAAAACAAAGTTGCATACTTTATCATATTTTAATTAGCAAAAATTCAATCGAAATGAGATATTTGAACGATTAATACGGGCATGCACTATGCATGTTTAAATTGCCACTGTTGACTAATTATTTATTGCAATATATCAATTTGCGAAATATAACTTATTACATCCCCTCCTTTTTTGTACTGAAATTTTCATTGAATTTTTAAAGTTAGATCTGGCTATGCTTGATACTTCTTAAGTTTGCCACTGTTATCATAATAATTTTCAATCGAAGTAAAATTTTAAAGCAATAATTATAGATGTAAAAATAATTATCCATAATGCGCCACATGTGATGAATTGAAAATTCCACATAAATGAATTATATGTGACGATAAAAACAGCAACGCCTTTTTCTCCTTTAACATTTGTGCTCTTATTGCTACGAATTTCACCTCAAGAAAAGTTATATGTTATTAAACCTGACGTAAACGATATCCCAATACTTCGCCACATTTACTGTAAAGACAATTCATTTTAAATTAAATATTGTAACGTTTTATCCGACACTGATACATTTTTTATAATATCGCCACTATTTTACTTACAAATGCATTCCATATATGTCTTGAAAACGATAAATAAAATTGCAAAATTTATATCCTACAGCGCTACATTTTTATTAATTCAGGTGTAATGGATTATTTGTAACGGTTTTCTGGGTAAACTAGATGGTGTGCAAAATTGGAAATTCATTTATTATATATTGAACCTTATGTGTAAGGGAAACATTTAATCATTTTTATAAAACAATATCCCTTCGTCTTCACATGTGATTTGCACGAATTTCCTCTCAACTAAAATATTTTTTATTAATTAAAAATTCTTAACTGTGTTTTTGTAACATTACTACCACTTTCATTATTTATAGCTCAACGTGTATGTTTTGAAAACGAAAATTAAAATTCTAGAAATAAATCTACATACAACGCCACTTTTACTGATTTGTTCATTCCATTAAAATGAAATGCAAGCAATGATTAATAAGTCTAATTCATTTCTTCAATTAAACTGGCGCTTACGTTTCAACCAATGGCATTTCAAGTAAAACTTTAAAAGAATACACCCAAATGTAATATAAATATTCCCATTTCGCTTCATTTGCTGCATTAGAATTTCCACTGAAATTAAATATTTGTGATGACTGATCAGACTGTACTCTAATTTCCGTAAAATTGCCATTACTTTCCGGATAGAACTAACATAAAATATATGTCGCAAACGTGGAATAAAATTGCGAAATTAATATCCATTCTACAAAAAATTTGGAACTTTATTTAATATAAGTTGAACTTAAACTAAAATTTTGAAACAGAAATTGTTTTCAAAGTACATTAGAATTCTTCGCCTTAATTTCCAAGTTTTGAGTTTCTTTGGAATTATATATTTTAACGATGTCTTCCGCTAGGATTGTTGATTTACTAAAATGGCTCTATTATTGTTAGAATTCCAGATTCAAATAAAGTATGAAAATGTTAAACTCTACTTCGCTTCATTTTCTTCACTGAAATTTTAATTAAAACGGAATTTTTGTAATGATTGATCTGGATATGCCTGATTTGTAAAATTGCCCCAGTATTTATTAAATGAACTCAAGTGAAACGTAATTCTTGCAACGATTAATCCGGTTTTGCTTGATGTTTTGGAAGATGGCCATATTTGTAATTTCAAATTGCTCTTTAAACAACCTTGGAAACATTAAACAACATTGATAAATAAATGCCCTATATCGGCCAAAGTGCTGTTTCAACAATTATATTGACAGACTGTCCTAGCTGTGTTCAATATTTTGCACAACTTCCAACATTAATATTTAAAACTGAAATTCTAAATATCTTGAACGCCAAGTATCTTATTGCTTAATGAACGTCCGCAAATAGCCACAGTTGTTTATTTTAATCAAGGTTGCGATCAGGACATAAATATCTGACCCATTGTGTACATATATTTGTCACTAAAGTGTAGAAACGGCAAATCATCCAGTAGAACAGGTACGTCATTATTAGGAACTCATCAGGTAATGACAATAACTTGACAAGACCTTACAAATTTTAGACTGATTTATAGGCTAAAGCGTATCTTGCCAAATTTTGCATTATTATTATTATTTAAATTTGCACTTCCTATAAATTTTAACACTGTAAATTTAATTTGCAAGATTAATATCCTTACAATTCCGTATTTGCTATATTAACATTTACGTTAAATTAACATATTTGCCACACTTGATCCGTATATTCTGAATGAGTTATTATTTGGTATTATAAATTAAATTTCAATTAAATTTTTAAAACAATACACCTTACTACAATTTTATTATTATTTATATTTCGCCAAATTTGCTTTACTCAAATTTATATTGAAGATAAATTGTTGTAACGATTTATCTAGCTGCTATTTAAACTTACGTTTCAATCTTGATATAAGCATCAGTCGCATTACATACATACATTTGCCAAAATAAACTAAGCATTGTGTACAGAAGAAAATGCAAATCATTTATCAGGCTATGTGAGACGTTTAGTCAAAAATGCCACTTCAAATTTCTATCACCTGTACATCATGTAAAATATGAAAATGATAAATGAATTTGGAAAGTAAATATCCATACAACGCCGAATTTTATGTATTTTACAAATCCATTTGAATGAAATTTTTCTTACAAATATTTAGGCTATACTGTAGATTTTGCACAATTTACACTATACTTATAATAAACTAAAAGTCTATTAAATTTTAATAAATGTCCATTCTCCGTCAAATATGGTGCATTATCAATTACACTGAAGAATTTTTATGCTGCTAATTTGGGTTTGTTGACATAATTAATTGCCGTCAGGTAAATTTTGTAAGGTAGCATCAAATTGTACATATATTATCCACAAAACGCTACATCTTCTGCGTTTTAAATTCTATTAAAAACAATTATTTTGTACAACTGATCCGGCTAAACTAAATATTTTACTAAATTAGGAATATTATTATCGTATATTGGACTTCTTTTATTTTAAAAACTATAAATAAAACATTTAGCTAAATATCCGTACATCGTCAAATTTTTTAATTAAAAATTCCTTTAAAATGAAATATTTGTAATGATTTATCTCACTATTTTGTATGTCTTGATTGCTGAGCACTATTTTTGTTAAAATTTGAGATTCAATACGTTAAATCTGATTGTTAAATAAATATTTCAGCGGTTGACAATTTTGTCCTGTAAAAATTTTATCGGAATGAGAAAATTGTAATGATTTATACAGACGCGTGTTATTTTTGTCAACATATAACTATTTTGATTATAAATGGCACTTCTAATAAAGTTTGAAAGCTTCATATCCAAATATTTGTAACGTCTTATCCGGCTGTATCGGATGCTTACTAAAATTGCCACTTTAGTTGCTATAATTGAAAAATCATGCGAAATATGTAAATGGGACATAAATTTGGGAAGTAAATATTCCTATGACACCAGGTTTGCTTCATTTAAATACCCATTAAAATCAAATTTTTGTTCCAATTATCCATACATATCAGGGTTTATTGCTTAAATAAATAATAATAATATAATAATAATAATAATAAATTTTAAGTAAATTAATTTATAAGACATTAAATCCGATTACAAAATGAATATCGACTCTTCGTCACATTTTATGCATTCTACATTACATTGAAACGATATTTTTGTATCCATTGTTGCGACAGACCTGGGTCCTTTATCTATTTAGCACGGTTGATTTTTAAAATTTTAATTTCTAGTATATTTTGCAAACTTAAATTCAATTTCAAATAAAATCTTCATAAATCGCCACATCTGCTGCATTTTTAACTCTACAGAAATGAAATATTTTCGATCTGACTAAACTGAATGGTTGAAAAATTGAGAATATTTTTATTGTAAATTGTACTTCTATCATTTTGAAAACAACGAATTAAATTGCGAGTTTTATGCCCTACATCGGCAATATTTTGTTTTTAATATTCCATTGAAATGAAATAAATGTAAAGAATTATTCTGTTTTGCTGAAGGATTTTATTTAAATGGCATTATTTTTTATATTCCATTGAGATTGTAATAAATTCCTGGAGTTAAAGATACAGCTGCAATATACATGTTCCAACATAGTAATATTTTAGATATTGCAAATAACATTTAAATAAAATATTTTTAACGATTGCCCCAGCTAAGTTGGACGTTGCGTTAACTTGTTAGTATTGTTTATTTAAATAACTTTTTCATTACATTTTTAAAACGATTAATCAAATTGAAAAATACTTTTTCCCATATTGCCATATTTCCCCATTTAGAAATTCCATTGAAATTAAATACTTCTAACGATTTATCCGGCTGTGTTGAATGTTTCGCAAAATTGACTCTATTGCTCTCATTTATTGCATGGCCAAAATGCGAAAACCGAATATAAAATTGCAAAATAAAAATATAGCTATGCTCTGAGTAACGTGGATATGCATAATTTTTTGTTAATTCACTAAAATACTAATTATATCTTGCAATTCGTTCAATGTTTGAAACCAATAAAATCAATCGCATATTTCACTACTTTGCCATATTTGGCATACTGAGGTATATATTGAAATTAAATATTTGTAAGGATTGGTTAGGATGTGATTGTTGTTTAATAATATTGCTACTAATTTCATAAATTATGAACTGTATGTGAACTTTGAAAACGACAAATAAATAAGTATATAGACTACGCCAAATTTTGTGTATTTAAATTCTGTTAAAACAAATTTTTTATTTCATTTTAACTGGCTATGTTTTCTTTTTTTGTTTAATTGATATTGTTCTTATTATATTACGCAAAAAATATTAATTTTGTAACAATAACAGCTACGGAATATAAATATCTCTACTTCGTCACATTTCTTGTAATGTCAATTCAGTTGGAAGTAATTCTTTCT
This sequence comes from Eudiplozoon nipponicum, assembly GCA_029291075.1. Taxonomy (NCBI): domain Eukaryota; kingdom Metazoa; phylum Platyhelminthes; class Monogenea; order Mazocraeidea; family Diplozoidae; genus Eudiplozoon; species Eudiplozoon nipponicum. The sequence continues at coordinate 5,391 of JAQBSW010012005.1, read as the reverse complement.
GTCGATAGATTTTGCTGTGGAAATTGATATTTTTTAAATTGTAAAGATGCAACTGCTTTTAGATTCAAAATCATTCCAATTAAATTTTGAAGAAAATAAATCCAATTTCAAAGTTAATATCTCTGCTTCAAGTGCTGTACTGGTAATCTCAATGAAAGGAATTTATTTTTAATTATAGATCCGGCTATGCTGGGCGTTTTGTAAAATTTCCGCTACTGTTAAAAATGGCATTTCAAGTAAATTTTGAAAACTATAAATTTAATTGCAATACAATTATCCACGTATTTCTTCATTACTGTATTATAAATTCCAATAAAATGAAGTACTTGCGACGATTGAAGAGGCAAGGATGAATGTCCTTTTATATTACCACTATTACAAATATAAATAACATTTATAGTAAATAATAAAATATATAAATCCAAATTAAAATAAAAAATATCCACGTGTTCATCTTTCTGTATTATTTATTCTCTTTGAAATTAAACAATTGTTATGATTAATAAGGATATTTTGTATGTTCTTTTTACATTACATATTATCTTTTTAGAATTTTCACTTCAAATTAAATTTCAAAAAAACAAATCTGATTGGAAAATTAATATTGGTAATTCAACACATTCACTGCATCAACAATTCAGCAATAAATATATTTTAATGATTTCTGTTTCTATGGCTTTATTTTGTAAATTTGGCACTATACTTATAATAAACTAGCGATTAAAATAATTTTGCTTGAAAAATTTCCATATTTATTCTTAAAAGTCACTTTTCCATTAAATTTAGAAAACTATAAAAAGGACAAGAAAAATAAATATCCAATTCATCCCCAACTTTGTGGTATTAAAATTTTGCTTCAAAGTAATTATTTGTAACGATTTATTCATTATACTCGTATGTTTTCCACTATTTCTACTCTTTTTATTATAATTTGCACGTGAAATAACTTTTAAAATTTATATAACTAATTGAAGGTACGCAATGCCAGAGCTCCACATATTTCCGTATTAAAAGTTCCAATGAAATGAGATATTTGGTAAAATTGATCCGAATACTGTGTATGTATTTTTAATTTTCCGTGATTTTCAATTTATACAGGGGGTCAAGTAAAACTTCAGAACCATAATTTTAATTTTAGAATTAATATTTCTACCTAGCAACATTTTTTGCGTATAAAATTTCATTCAAATTAAATAAACGTACTGATTGATCCGGCTAAACATTATGTTTTATTATTTTGTCACGTTTGGAGTTATAAATGGCACTTCAAGTAAATTTCTTAAAAAATAAATCGAAAAGCAATGTAAATAGCTCACTTTGCCACACTTCCAGTTTTTAAAATACAATGTAAATAATATATTTTTTAAAACAGTACAGCCTACGTTTGGTGAATTTTTATTAAATTGCAAATTTTTATTATAAATTGCACTAGAAATAAATTTTCAAATTTAAATATCTACGTGAAAAATCAATATTCACACAACGCCACATATTAGCGAATTAAATATTCCATTGATTCCAGACATTCGTAAAGTTTGTTCAGGTTATATTTTATATCTTTTTCAAATTGCAACTATTTCAAATATAAATTGCACTTGAAATAAAGCTTGAGAACGATAAAGGGATGTTTAGTATTCGTACGTCGACAAAGTTGTTATATTTAAAAATCAAATGAAGTAAAATATTTTCTTTTTTATTAGTGTATGTATTATATTTTGTATAGTTGCCACAGTTGTTTTATAAGTTAGCCTTCAATTAATGTTTGAAATCATTAAATTCAATTTCAAATAAAATAACCCTGCGTCGTCACATTTGCTGTACTGAAAATTCAGTTAAAAGGAATTATATATAGTGATTGATCCTTGTATGTTTGATGTTTATTAAAATGTCTACTGTTGCCAAGGCCAGTAGAACTTGATTTACATTTTGATGAATATAAATTGTATTGTAAAATAAATATAACTAAATCAGCACATTTTCTGTATTAAACCTTTCACTTTGATTAAATTTTAAAAACGATGCTAATTGCAAAAGATTCGTCCATACATCGCAGCAATTGCTGTATAAATAATCCTAATGAATTGAAGTAATTGTAATAATTCATCTAGCTATGAAAGATATATTCCTAATTTGCCACTAAAGTTATTATAAATCGTATTTCAATTGAATTTTGGAAACGGTAAATCAAATTAAATTACAAATAGATTTAAATCGCAACTTTTTCTGATAAAAATAATTTTTACGAAATGACTTACTTGCAACGATAGATCCGGCTATGCCAAATGTTTATTCTAATTGCACTTGAATAAAATATTGTGTAACAATAAATTAAAATTAAATGCACACAGCACGCATTAAATTGATGGAAAATTCTACTCAGGTAATACGCTTGTTTCGATAGTGAGCCTATAGTTTTAGTTTTGCAAATTTTCCGATATATCTTTATTATAAGATTCAATTTTTTTAAAAATTGAACAGGTATATCCAATTGTAAAATGAAAATCCGTGCAACGCTAATTTCTCTGCAGTTTAAACTCCTGCAGTTTAAACCCAGGTTCGCGAGATGCAGGTGATAAAATTCTGCACAGTATTTACAGAATCCGAATAGGTATGAAACCGGTTTACAAGAATGGCTTATTCTATATTATTTCGTGCGTATATTATAGTGAAATATGTATATAAAAATATTAGTTGTGCATCAAGCTGACTAACATAAATCTAAAGGTTATTATCACGTCCCGCACAATCAATGATCGTTTAATTATATAAACGTTCAATTCAATGCTTCGTTTCCAGGTTTCTTGCAGTCGGCTTCCTAATGACAGATTGATTGTAGTTATTTGTTTCTTTACGTCTAAAGTGATGCCATATAGGCTCGACGGGAAATAAACAAAATGCTAGGACAGACATAAGATAACATATGTAGGGCGAGGCAGAGGGGTGATGTGGACAGAGACACATTCCATGAAAATGATGTGTCTTTTTGGAGCTCTATTCGCAGAAAAATCAGGGCAATCATTAAATCGGTAAAATATTAAATGTTCATCATATTCAGATGCTCTGATTATTGGCCTCGATTGATGGATTCTCACTTGTCCCTTCTCTTTTTAAGCCTTCCATCAACTGATTGCCTGAAAATGACGTTGGAACAAGATTTTCCATTGTTCTTTTTTCTAATTTTCGAGACCAAATTTCCTGTTTCATCTTCAGGGTTGACACAATACGAACAGGAATAAAACACAACTTTTGGCAAATGTGGTGTCCTCATTCAAGACAGATATATTTATATTTATTTTAATTCCAAAAGCATTTTTTAATTTTCTTCCTAATATCCGGTCTTCATACATAGATTCTAATACTCAAATGTATACAAAACTTATCCCTGTCCCCCTACGCGCACACAACTACTTATAAACTTGTTTATTTTAATAAAGTGGCATATACTGAATAACTATAAGCACACCTCATGGATTGACAAACACGCCTATCAATGATAAACATTCAAGATTTTACTGACCTACGAGTGCAATCAATTGTCCCGCACAAGAAAATGCGGTCAAATGCACAACCAGAAGGACAGCACTGCGCAAAGAGATACGTTTAAATAATTAAATTGATCACAATAACATAAAAACTAGCATATTGGTTGAATTACATTTACGACCATCATAAAATGATAAATTTAAAATGGCAAGTTTATGTATGACGGTTTTAGGTTTTGTATCACAATTAAAAACTTGGTTTAATTTATGTCATCACCGACTGCGCAGACAATGTTCATTTTATTATATAAATGTTGAATTCAAAATCACTTTTGCAGACTGCATTGTATCAGTTTTATAATGATAATTTGGTAGAGGTTATTTGGACATTTATGAATAAAGAAGTGTCACATTGGGTCCACTTGAAGGAAAAGCGAATCAATGAAATAAATTTGTTATACATAACTGAATAGTGTGTGGAGGTCACGGCAGGATGGTCCCATGGATAAAATCACTATTCCAAATTAGACGTGCTCAGGTTTGAGCCCTATATGCGTCAAAACTGCGGACAGGATTGATGAGCACACAAAAAGAATTGCCTTTTCTACATTATGCAATGTTTATTTTAACTTGGAATATTTACATTTAATTAGATTTGAATTAATATCAAACAAAAGAATTTTATGAACAACTCATGTGCAATTATTTGATGCTTAATTATGTAAATTTTATGCTCAATACCTTTTTACTAAATTTAACGGTATTTTTTGTACAATGACAGATTGTTGTTGGCTCGGTTAAGCTTTATATAATAAGAGATGTCATATAGGCGTCACCCTAAGGTAAATCAAAATAACGGAAAAAATAATTTTGTATAAATCAGTAAATTTTAAATGGCGTTAATTATAGAGCCACAGACTCCGAGGATGTCGGGTTTAGGTTCATTCCCAGTTCGCGGCAAAATTCTGGACAGTAATTGAATAGTTCTCAACAAGATTGAAACCGATCTCTTGGGTGATTTGTCTTTTACCCATTATACAATGTTTAGATTATTGTTAAAAATTTATATATAATTGCATCGGTATTTCAATTTTTCTCGCAAGCTTCATCTAAATAATTATTTACAAAGATCGCTTCAAAAACATATGTTCAATTTAATAAAACTTGGCCTAATAGTGCGATTCCGATCATTAATGGCAGATTAGTGCTAGCTCGCTGGAAATTTAGGTTTAAAATTATACGGAGTTTGCCCCTTTGGAAGGAAAGATTAACCAATAAAATGATAAATATTATGTGAATAAAAAACGTATAAATCGTACAGCAGGATTTCGTGGGAAAAGATTCACAGACTGCGATACTGACGTACCAACATTTAACCACGGTCATCAGCAAAATTTTATGCGGTATAAGAAGAGTTCCCAATAGGAACGAATCCACTCCAAAATATTAATTTTTTTTCCAAATTAACCACTTTTTATTTTAAAGTGGACAATAATTACAGAATTAGATTTGTTTTCACGTAAATATCGCAACCTTGAATTAAATAATTTTTGTCACCGTTCCCTTAATCAAAGGTTGACAATTTGTTAAATAACCGTAAATTTATATGCCTAGACACATTAATATATTTTTCTATTTCAAAATATCACTTGTATTGTTACTCTAAAGATCCATTAGTTTTGGCAGACATTTGCCTACTTTGCAAACCATATTCTGACTAAGACTTTATCAAAGCGACTTTAGTCCTGACCTATATAATTGCAATGGAGACAGCAATTTTCGTGAATTAGATAATGAAATTGGTGCTGATTAGATTTTTTTCAAATTTTGATCATTTTTAATGGAAATCGGAACAAATTGCCTCAAAAGACTATTTCACTATGTCACTTGTGTTATTTTTTTAGATGAA
>JAQBSW010012004.1:0-18201 GCA_029291075.1 Eudiplozoon nipponicum | reverse complement strand
GTGGCATTTGCATTCTACCTGCTTCACGCATGTGCGTTCTGTCGGCTGTCAATACCTACGCTGGTGATTTGATAGTTTCACCAACAACTAACTACATCCGTGACTCATCTTGTTGCGGGATACCGGAGAGACGAGCCAATTGAGTGCAGAACCTGCAGGACGCTATCCACAACGCGTTTACAGCTCAACCACGGGAGCGACAACTCAACCAGAGTCCGCCCAAGGCTCTAGGACATCTTCAACTCTGAAGACTTCAAGAGAACGCATTACCAGGCCCTCTTAAGGGCCCCATATCAGTAACTAATCTCTATTCAGAGCACCTTAACCGAGTTTGTAACGTCGTACGGCATTTACTTGAAGCCGGGGCGTTTACAAAATTGGCGACCGCGCCAGGATATTGATTATTTATCTGATTTTTTTTTGGGTATAAATAAATTGACTTTCTTCTTCATTTGTTTGGGATAAATCGACTAACATTTGCGTTTTCTTTACCCTGATCCTGGTTTTTCTGGGAATTTTGTTGGGCATATATTCGTGAATTTGTGGTGAGCATAATAATAATTCATTGGCACTAAAGGCCAACGGGGCCTCTGTTCGTCTTCCTAAAGGAAAATTTCAAATTTTGGAAGCAGTGTGTTATTCTTGCTGTTGAAAATAATAATTCATTGGCACTAAAGGCCTCTTCGTCTTCCCTAAAGGAAAATTTCAAATTTTGGAAGCAGTGTGTTATTCTTGCTGTTGAAAATAATAATTCATTGACACTAAAGGCCAACGGGGCCTCTGTTCGTCTTCCCTAAAGGAAAATTTCAAATTTTGGAAGCAGTGTGTTATTCTTGCTGTTGAAAATAATAATTCATTGGCACTAAAGGCCAACGGGGCCTCTGTTCGTCTTCCCTACAGGACAATTTCAATTTTTGGAAGGAGTGACGCTGTTCTGTGTTGAAATAATAATACATTGTCATCAAAGGCCAACGGGGCCTCTGTTCGTTTTTTTTCCTTTTGTACTGGACAATATCAAGCAACAGTGGAAGCTGTTTGTGGGTAAGCGTTTCGTTATATATTTATACATTTATATATACGTTTTCATATTGCTTTTAATTTATGCTTTTAAGATCCCGTAAGATTGTTAAAATGTCAGGTCCAATTTTAGATATTGATGTTCCTGTTTGGGATGGAGATAGTGAGCTATTCTTTATGCGCGTAGACTCCGCTTTCTCCCCGTTTCCTGATTATGACAATCATCAAAAACTGTCGAATGTTTTTGCTAAACTACCTTCTGAATTGCAGCGACGGATTTATCCTAAGCTTGAGGCCATTAGGAAGCTTTCTAATCCCATTTTGGGCCTACAAAACGAGGTAGAATCCTTGCTTGGACCCACGGAAACTGAGCAGATACTAAACAAATATGCGCAGTTAGATATGCCAAATCTTGGCCCCATAGAAATACTGAGGGAATTACGGAAACGCTGGTATAAAACCAACATTTCTGACCATAAGGCCAAGGTTGTTTTTATTAACAATCTTCCCCAAACATTAAAACTCTTTGCCAGACAGCTCCCCAACACTCTCTCTATAGATGACTTATCTGAGAGATGTGAGTTAGAATATAGGGTTTTGGAACCCAAAGTGAATCCATCATCCTTTTCTTCACCCCCGCAAGATGATAGACTCTCCTCTTTAGAGAGGACAGTGGCGAACATGGCCAAAGTTCTAGAAGGATTGGCCATTACCAAATCGGAGATAAATCAAATGAATGCTCGACCAAAATTCGTTTCCAAGTCAAATTATAATGGTAGGCGGCGATCGAGATCTCCGCAATCATTTAATAAATATGCTCCAAAGAACTGGTGTTATAACCACCAGAAGTTTTTTTATGCTTGCCAAGTTTGTCTTTGTCGTTCCGAAGAATTTCCAAATGAGTGTCAATTTCCACAGCTGACGGAGAGGACAACAGACCGCAGGCACAAGGGTGCATCAGCATCGGGAAACGTCTGGCGCAAGAAGTAGAAGACCGTACTTTCTGCACATCAAAGGCATCAACGGCGCTACAGGGAAGAAGCCAACTACAATCCGACATCCCTGTCGACTCTTTTCGTCCACGCCGAATTTTTCACATAGAGAACCAAACAGACAATGCCGGTCGCTATCACCAGCCTACTTGTTTGCATGACCCGGCCAAACAGCCAAACGAACTTCTGCACCTTCTTGATTTCAAAACTGGCGAAGAGTACATCGTAGACACAGGTGCGGCAGTCTCAGTTCTCAAGGTGATTCAATGGCCGAGATGTCGCTAGGCGTTCTTCTCGCAACAGCTACAGGCGAGCCCATACCAACTTATGGCTGCCAATACCCCACACTCAACATAGGTCTACGACGTGAATTTTCCCACAACTTCATCATTGCCAAGGTCTCACATAATATAATAGGCCTTGATTTCCTTCTAAAATTTCGGCTCATTGTTGATCTTGCCAATCAAAAGATCATCGACCCCTCCACCGGACTTGAACAAAGCTTTTGGACACTTGCCTCCGAGCGTTTGGAGTTACAGGTCATTCAGCCAACCCCAGTGCATCATTCAACAGAGATATCAGCAGCTCTTCGAAAATACAAATCGCTTTTCGATCTTAACAAGTCAGAGCTACGAGTCTCCAACACGATGCATCATATCGTCACAGAAGGACAACCTATTGCTCTCAAGAAGCGACCACTGGCTCCTAATAAGCTGAAAGCTGCCGAAGAAGAATTCTCAAGGCTTTTGGAAGAGGGAATCATCAGACCATCGAAAAGTTCATGGGCGTCAACACTACACTTAGTCTCTAAATCAAACGGGTCGTACAGAGACTGTGGAGACTACCGTAAGCTAAATTCAGTGAGAAAATCTGATGAATATCCTATTCCAAATATTAACACTTTACTTGAAAAACTCAACGGCAGCAATTTCTTCTCAGTGATTGACCTCAGACAAGCGTACCATCACATACCGGTAGCACCAGAGGATATCGAGAAAACTGCAGTCATCACTCCATTTGGCCTTTTTGAATATCTTTACATGCCTTTTGGACTTAAGTGTGCTACTCAGACATTTCAAAGATTCATAGACAACATACTTCGCGACGACTCTGCTTATTGTATGTCATATCTCGATGACATTATGGTATTCAGTCCAGGTCTAGAATCTCATGCGAAGCATCTACGAAATGTCCTCTCACGCTTATCCAACCACGGACTCAAGATCAGCTGTGACAAGACGCAGATTGCAACTTCATCCGTCGACTTCTTAGGGCATCGTATCGCGGCCCAAGGTATTCAACCGTTGCCGTCAAAGACGAATTCAATCAAGAATATCAAGTCACCAAGGACTTTGAGCGATTTGCAGAAAATCCTGGGAGTACTAAACTATTATCGCAGGTTCCTTCCAGGACTTTCAAAACAACTTTATCCTTTGTGCAGGCACCTGCGGAACCGAAAAGGACTTAGCAAGAATTCCATCATTGCTTGGTCATCCGAAGACGAGGAATTACTTCGACTTGCCATCAACTCGTTAGCAAATGCCACAATGCTAACGCATCCAGATTTCGAAAAGCCATTTCTACTCACGACAGATGCTTCTGAATTCGCTATTGGAGCCACTTTTGAACAAGAGATCGACGGAGTTCGGAAGCCTATCAGTTTCTACTCGCGTACTCTCCAACCAGTAGAAACGAGGTACGACACTTTCGGCCGAGAACTTCTCGCCATCCACGACGCAGTGCGCCATTTTATCGGCATCATTGGCAGTAGCAGATTTGTTGTTTTCACAGATCATGCACCACTAGTTAGCGCACTTCGAAACGCAACTTCATCTATCGCCCAGTACCCTGCCAGAGTGGAAAGACAGCTTTCTCGTCTAAGCGAATGGCAATTTGACGTCTTTCACGTCAAGGGCAAACAGAACTTCATTGCAGATGCCCTGTCTAGGCCGGACGTCTCTCTACAACCACCTTCGCCGTCACCATTCACTGTCAACTCCGTGGCACTCAGTGAACCTGCACTAACGCCAACTCTCCTGCGAAATGAACAACGCGGTGACATTCACATTCAAAGATCAATAGCCCGTCACCCAACCAAGTTCATTTGCCGTCTGAGGGAAGGCTTACCAATTGTTTACTTCACGGGTACGCAGCCCAACAAGCCAGTTCTGCCGACCAGCCTTCAGAGGAAGGTTTTCGATTCCATTCACTCAATTTCTCACCCAGGAAGCCAAGCGACTGTCCGACTTCTTACAGATCGTTTCTGGGGCCAGAGACTTAGGCAGAATGTTAAACGATGGGTCTCAGAGTGTGCAATTTGTCAGAAAAACAAGATCACACGGCACACTCGTTCTAAGTTGCAACATTTTCGGTCTACTTCTCGCCTAGCCATCGTCCACATCGACATAGTTCATCTGACAAAGGTTCAAGGTTTCAGCTACCTTCTAACTGTGATCGATAGATTTACACGGTGGCCTGCGGCATTACCTCTTGGCACCATTTCTGCAGACGAAGTAACTAACGGTTTTATCTCTGCATGGATATCCAATTACGGTGTTTCCAATGAGGTCATCACGGACAGAGGCACTTGCTTCTCATCTGATCGTTTCAAAACCACCTTGCGGTACATGGGATGCATCTTACGCCAGACGACTGCCTACCATCCCCAAGCCAATGGCATGGTAGAGAGAATGCATAGGGAACTCAAAGCAGCTTTAGCATCCTCGTCCATTAATGGCAACTGGGTCGGTGCACTACCTTTAGTTCTGCTGGCCATGCGTTCTCGTACTCGAGAATCCATTAAAACGTCTGCGTCGCAACTCTTGTATGGCATGGATCTACGCCTGCCTAGTCAGCTCCCACGTCTACTACCGGCACAAGATGACCCACAAGACGAAGCTACCCGCCCTCGACTTCATTTCGGTAACATGTCCGAACAGCAGCCGAGACACGCGCCTCGTCCAGTCTTCGTTCACCCACAGCTCCACAGCTGCAAGAGAGTACTCGTTCGCAGCAATAATGCTGTTGCACCACTACAACCCAAGTATCGCGGTCCTTACCCGATTTTACTAAAACAGCCAAAATACTTCATCATTATGCAAGGCGCTACACCGACATCAGTAAGCATAGACAGGTTAAAACCGTTTATCGAACCACCTGATCCTGAGAGCGTTCAACCTTCTACACACGTCTCAGGCTCCGTCTGCCCACAATCTCAACCTGCTTTGTATAACGCGTAATTAATTTTTTTAAACATTAACATTTAACTATAAATTTTTTTTAACCTTACGTTAATTTTTAGTATTTGTCTCACGTGGCATAACCACCTGTTCTTAGCTAACAATTGTGTAGCATTTTTGAACAGTTCTTTGGTATTATGCCATCTCTGAGGCAATGTTCGTGTACATATTTTTATGCAATTACCTTTGATTTTAATGTATATATATTTTTACATTATAATGTATTTCTCACACATGACATTACACTGCCTATTTTGGTATGACCAGCTACTTAGAGCTAGCGCTTTCGTGTAGCAACACTAAGTAGTGATCAGCTACATATCATGGTACAGGCCACTTTCAATGCATATCTCAACTTTATCTATTTCACAAAGACCACTCTACAAATGTCATGACCACAACGTCGAGCACTCTAGCTCCTTTGGTCGTATACAAACACATTGACAACGATCCAACCTGCTTAGGTTTTAACTTAAACCTGGCAAATTCAGAGGCGATTTACCTCGAAATCTTCACGCTGCGGCTCCAAAAACTTACACTGCTCTATTTTGCCTCACGTGCTATGACCGTCCACTAGAGCTAACAATTTGTGTAGCAATTCCTAGTGGTTACCTGGCATCATATCATTGTTGAAGCAACCAACAGGCATATTTAAGCCCAGCACTTATGGTTCATCATATTTTTGCTTAACTTGGTTCGAACTCTGTCATGCATTTCTTATCTAGCCTCGCAGAGAGGAATATTTTTCTTTTTTTTCAGAGAGGAAAGTGTTGTAACGACACAAATCAATCGCCGACATATTGCGTAAGTTAAATTCAAATTTATTTACGTTGCACCAATGAGAAAAAAGCAAATTGCCGTTTAACCACGTCTAACCACGTTTAACCAATAGTATGCAAGTACACATATTGCATGCTATTTAAGCACGGTAATTTACCATGCAAGTCAGTTGTGGCATTTGCCTTCTACCTGCTTCACGCGTGTGCGTTCTGTCGGCTGTCAATACGTGTGCGCTCTGTCGGCTGTCAATACCTACTCATCTTGTTGCGGGATACCGGAGAGACGAGCCAATTGAGTGCAGGACCTGCAGGACACCATCCACAACGCGATCACAGCTCAACCACGGGAGCAAAAACTCAACCAGAGTCCACCCAAGGCTCTAGGACATCTTCAACTCTGAAGACTTCAGGCGAACGCATTACCCGGCCCTCTTAAGGGCCCCCATATCAGTAACTAATCTCTATTCAGAGCACCTTAACCGAGTTTGTAACGTCGTACGGCATTTACTTGAAGCCAGGGCGTTTACATAATGTTTAACAGCTCAAAAAATATCGTCGAAATCTGGTAAACTATTTCGAATAAAATATTTAATTTAAGCGACTATCACTGGACCAATGAGAATGTGCGCAATTCATAAACCAATTACGTGTGGCCTTGTTGAGGCCCCTAACCTATTCGAGTCTGTAAGCACCATAGATGCCAGATCGCTGGAAGTCCTAATATTCACAGTAGAGTCAGATAGGTTTATATTATTATTTGCGTCACTCAAGTTCAAGTCCGCTATGTCCTGCACTAACCTACTTGTGTCCTCATATTTAATATCGGTATCCATGTATATAAGGGATAACAATTAAATCGATACTTACTCTTAGGCAATCGGAATGCGAAAGTTGGAAAGCTGTTCCACTCAGCAATAATCTAGAATGAGATAAACTTGAACCACAGATGAATCAAATTGTAACACGCGGCTCCGTGTTACAACCCAACGAAGGTCAATTTTTACAAACGCTGTGCTCTTTAAGGTCAAATATTCCAACTCTGTTCTTAAACAATATTTCTCTTAGCTGTGATTTTAGGAACAATCTCTTTTAGTCTCAAGCAGTTTTAATCGATATTTCTTGAACTGCAATTTTATTTGTAATTAATATTGTTTTTATAAAATAGACAGAACCGCGCGCGATCCGAGAGGATCACGCGGTGGACTATTGTGTCACAGTGAATTTATCTCGTTACATCTGATTATTCGTTACTATGAAAATGATTGATTGTTTACTATAAAAGCAAGGAGCTAAACATTTGTGAGTTGTTTGTCATTTAAATCTTTAAACGGATTACACAAAACATTTTCCTTTATAAACATAAATAATTTTAATAGGCTCATATTATCATGTATCTTTAATCGTTTGACTACTCATTACAACCCAAACATTTGTGTAAGAATAACCACTTGTATGTAAAACATTTCTCTTTGTAAACATAAATCATTTTACTATGTTCATATTATCATGTATTTTCAATCATTTAATTATTCTCATTACGATCCAGACATTTGTGTAAGAAAAACTGCTTGTGTGCAAAAAATTTTTCTTTATAAACATAAATCATTTTAATCTTTGCCGTCTAGGAGACGGACAATTTAGTTTAACTGTGAATGGTGTTTAAGACCAATTTTTGCATAAAAATCTATTTTTACAGCTGACTATCATATATTCAATTTGGACTAACGGTGAATTATATTGCTATTTGCAACATTTTATCTAATATATGTATGACCAGATGTTTTGCCTTTTCACATCAAACATCCGAAAAAGATCAGAGACTGATTAGGCGCACGGGTAGTAATAATAGCCACCCTTGATATGTAGAATGGGTATAAAATAACGAACAAGAAAACAACCCCGCAAAAGTCCCCAACATTATGGTGCCCCGGTTCGTCGAACTTACAGCCAGTAAGGAATTAATAAACAGATAGATTTTGAGAAATTCAAGCACTTTCAATGAAGGCCACTACACACGTTATTGCCTCGGAAACGGCTGCACATACCCGCGCAAAGACGCGACGTTCAAATGGGCGCGGTTACCCTCAACAACTCAGGAGGATCCACCCATGGAAGGTTCGGAAAACTGGTGGGGTCAGCCTCCGCGGCGGCAGTAGAGGCTGAGCACCCCAAGATTGTTGGCCGCTCCACGTCTGATGGCTCAAAGCACGTTGCCTTCGCGGTAGAGCGCAATCAAACTATTGTCTTTACAGCGACGGCTCCAATTAAGTCATGCTTCAAAGGCCCAAATGCCAGCAATCAATCTCATCGCCGGTTGCCACTATCAACATACTTTCTCATCCGTGACGCAATCTCTGGTGAATGAATTGTCATAGACACTGGATCAGATGTAAGCTCACTACGCCACAATTATCTCGAACCAACCCACCCAGTTGACACCAACAGTCTGACCTGCGCGAATGGCTCCAACATAGCGACGTTTGGGGTACGAGTACACACAATCTCGTTCTCCAACTCAAAATGATGTTTCAAATATCCGTTCATCATCGCCAACACGACATGAAACATCATTGGACGTGACTTTCTCGAACACTTCGACTAACCATCCGTCCAAGAACGCTAGAGATAGAGTAACCAGTATCAGTGTTGTCAGAGCCAAAATCAGTCATTACACGGTACGGCAGAGCAATAACACTTCCTGGAAGGTTAGCCCCCTTCATGGTGTACTAATTTTCAATGTCGGGGGGTGTATGTAACACGCGGCTCCGTGTTACAACCAAACGAAGGTCGATTTTTATAAACGCAATCATAGTTCTTCGGCTGACGTGGCACTCTTCCAGAACGAGTTGTGCATACTGGCGCCCCTGACGTCGTCATCTCGCCCGGTACAACATTCACTGGTTCTACAAAATCATTTGGTATCGACAAATAGTTTTCATGCTGTGATTCAGTAGAATAAGATTTTGCTATATTAGACAACGCTTCTTCAGAGTTCTGCATTTCATTATGTGCCTGCATGGTGGGATTGCACACATCAGATTCGCCCATAGAACGGTCATTCGACGCATCTGTTAATTCAGTCATACCGTCAATCCAGATAAACTGGGGAATACAGCGATCCAACGTAACACAATCCTCAATGCCATTTATTTCTATGATGACATTCTTGTCAGTCATCCTCTTGACCTTGTATGGTCCTTTGTAAAATGGTGTCTAGGCAGTTCTTCCTATTCTCATTAGTTATATACACATGCGAAGCCGATTTTAAATCAGAGGACACATAGCATTTGGTTTTAGCTTTTCTAGTCTTGGTTGGGGCCAAACGACACATCTTGTCTCTAAGTGCTCCTACAAACCAATTTACATAACTAGAAGCCCAATCAAGACTACTTGGAGTTTCTATTAGAAGATCTCCAGGCAACCTTAATGGTTCTCATTAAACCAATTCTGCTATGGAAGTTCCTAATTGTGCCCTATATCTGTTGCGCATGGCGAGTAGTACTATAGGAAGATCGTGTATCCAGCTTGTTCCACTAGTACACCTTAATGCAGCTTTCAGTTCATGATGTAGCCTTTCTACCATCCCATTCGCTCGTGGGTTATACGCGCTAGTATGTATTATAGTGGTTCCCAAGATGTTGAGAGATCTTACGAAAAGCTCTGACATAAATTGACTGCCGCGATCACTAGTGACCTTTTCCGGAACACCATAACGCGATATCCAATTATGTAGAAACGCGAGCAAGACTTCCTGCGCTGTCATGTCTTTTAAAATCGCCACTTCAAATTGACGACTAAATCTATCTACCATAGTCAGCAAGTATATATTTCCATTTACTTCAGGCATCTCGACAATGTCTATGTGTACGTGTCTGAACCGTCCGATTGGTATTCCAATGTTCTTTATCTCGGTTCTGGTATGTCTCCACACCTTACATGTTTGACACTTGGCACAGGCTCTTACCTATACCCGTATGTCTTTAGACATGTGCGGCCATACATATCTGTCGTTCATTAATAGGATGGTGGCTTTAATGGATGGATGCCCCATGTCATGTAACACTTGGATAATTTTGGCCCGTAACTCCAATGGCACATATGGTCGTGGTTGACTTCTAGATGTTTCGCATAACAACCACTTGCCACTTATGAGCTTACGGACATATCCTGGTCTTTTGGACAATATTAATGTAAAGGGATCCGATCCTTGCGCTTCCTCGATTTGACTAACGAAATCGTGCATTGATTCATCTAAATTTTTCAATGGACCTTGAAATATCAGCTCGACATCAGCTTCATTCCTTCGGCTAAGTGCATCTGCTACCACACTCTCTTTGCCAGCAATGTGAGACACAGTGAAATCGAACTCTGCTAACCGTGTTATTTTGGAATTTACTCTACGAGAGTAATTAAGCTTAGCTGTTTCACCAAGTATGCTGATCAATGGGTTATGATCGGTAAATAACTTAAACTTATGCCCGTCTAAGTAATGCTCGAAGTGTAGCACTGCGGCATACACTGCTAGAAGCTCTTTGCCAAACGTATCATAACGTTTTTCTCGATCATTAAGCTTGCGGCTATGAAACCCAATCGGTCTTACTACGTCCTGATCTCTTTGCTGTAGCATTGCCCCTAATACAACATCTGAGGCATCTGTGATTATCTCGAAAGGTATTTCCCAATCTACAGGTGCTAATGTGGTTATATCACTTAACATATCCTTGGCCTTTTGGAATTTTTCTCGGTCTTCCGGACTCAAGTTTATAGGCCAGGACTTCTTGATCGTGCTCTTTTCACGATACAGATGATGTGTTAACGATCCAAGAATTCCGGCTAGACCTGGAATGAATCGACGATAATAGCTGATCATGCCCAAGAACCTTCGCAACTGGCGTACGGTTCGAGGTTCCGTTACGTCCTTAATAGCTTAGATCTTATCTTCCAAAGGTTTAATTCCGTCTTTGGAAAGTATATGACCAAGGTATTTAACTGAACAGCAACTTCGATGTTACTCAACCCAATAAGGTTTGACTACTAATCCATATTGTTTCCAGCCTGCGGTCAAAACTTACGTTTCCAAATGCAGTACGATGTTCATTTTCAGGGTAGGACTAAAAATTATTATGTCGATCTATACTACTCTCGCAAAATGGACAACTCTACCAGGATTTCTTCAGCCAAACGATGGAATGTCAGCTGGCATTTTCAGAAACCAAAAGGCATTCGAAGAAATTCGTGCGATCCACCTCCTGGAAATCTGACTGCGGTGAGTGGTATCGAACTTTCCTCCATTGGTTCCTGATAGTACGCTTTCTGGAGATCTAAAGTTTAATAGACCTCATATTACATTATGTCTCGGGAAATGTACTCTGGTTAGGGAGAGGATAAGAATCACCCTTAGTCACTGAGTTTAATAGACGATAATTCCCACAAACCCTCCATTGACCCGGTTCAGGTTTGGGAACTACCACTATTGGGGAAGCAAAATTGGAATTTGACCTTCTACAAATTCCCTCTTCGCGCAATTAGTGAAATTCTGACACAGCTAACTTGTTGCTTGTGTTGTGCCAATGGTTGAGCCTTTGGTGAACAAATGACAACGAAGCAACCAAATTCTATTTGGTGTTTTCTGCTCCTGTCTTCAGAAACCTGCTTTTGGCACTGACAGGGTTGAAACACTGCTAGGTGCTTCTCGATTATATCATCAAAGTCACGTGCGACTGTTGGACGGTGTAAGAGGACTGTTCTAACTGCCGATGTGTTAGACTCAGTAGTTGTTGATATCCTTAAGCCTTCTGCGATAGTCATAGCTTTGGGGTCTAATGTCAGCTTGAAATGTGTCAAGAAATCCTTGCCAATGATATAGTCCTTGACATCGGCTACTACAAAATGCCATCGGAAGGAAGATTTTTGGTTTAACGTTACCGACATTTCTTTCATCCTTTTCACTCCTATCGGACTACCGTTAGCGGCCCATAGTTGATAATCAAATGTGAGGCAACCTGCTTCCAGCACGTCTGACCTAACTATGCTTACCTCAGCACCCGTATCGATAAGAAAATCTAATTCAGATAATTCATCTTTAATGATGAACTTGTTGCTGGACAATCCGGCAATGTTTTCCAGATCTCCGCTTAGTAAGAATCTGACCCTCTTACCTTTTTCGGTGCTATTTGATCTAGTCGCATCTTTCGCTTTGAGTATGCCTTTTAAAGGTATATCTGGGAGCCTTTGCAATGGAACCCCCCCCTACGGCTCCCACTAGCGGGGTTCTGTCGTTTTGTGCTTCCTTTCCATCTGGGTCCACCTAATCGCGGGTATATACAATTTTCACCTTGGCACTTCGCACTGCGTCCGCATTCGCAATGTGCCTTACACCATCCGCGTGGCCATTCGAAGCGTTCACGAGAGTGACTCACTCGACGTCTAGTGTACCTATCCTGACTCTGAAGTTGTGCAATATCACTACGTAAGCTAGCAACTTCTCTACATAAGAAACGCAAGGTTTCTTGTATAGTCAGGTTGTTTTCGGCATCTGCCCTGACTGGCTGCATCGTGACAGAATCTGCTATTACAGCATGTACTTGTGGTTCCTGCTGTTTATACACGCCGTCTAACCCTCTGAGTTTTGTTGGCCAATCAATGCTCATTGTGTCAAATACTTCCAATGTGGTTCTAAGCCTAATTGGTAGCTCAGCTGTAAAAATGGAGTTGACTACATCTCTTGATATATTCAACCTGGAAGCTTTTGTGCAAAGGCGTTCATAAAATTCGGATGGTAATTGACGCCCAATTTTTTCTAAGCGTAATAATTCGCACATTTGCGCTGATCTTCCAGGCTGACATCTCTGTTGAATTTCAGCCATTAATAACTCAAATGCATTGTACGGCTTTTCTTCCACAGTTCTGTCTCTGAAATTTTCCAAGTCATTTCGGAAATTTTCAGGCAATGCCATCCATGCTGCAACAAATTTATCCATTGGATTTACAATATTATAAGCACTAAATATCACTAGGGCATCTCCTACCTAACTTGAATGTTTTTCTGAAAAGAACTGTTCAAAATGCTACACAATTGTTAGCTAAGAACAGCTGGTTATGCCACGTGAGACAAATACGAAAAATAACGTAAGGTTAAAAATTTTTTTGATAGTTAATGTTAATGTTTAAAAAAAATCAATTACGCGTTATACAAAGCAGGATATTGAGATTGTGGGCAGACGGAGCCTGAGACGTGTGTAGAAGGTTGAACGCTCTCAGGATCAGGTGGTTCGATAGACGGTTTCAATCTGTCTATGCTTACTGATGTCGGTGTAGCGCCTTGCATAATAATGAAGTATTTTGGTTGTCTGAGTAAAATCGGGTAAGGACCGCGATACTTTGGTTGTAGTGGTGCAACAGCATTGTCGTTGCGAACGAGTACTCTCTTGCAGTTGTGGAGCTGTGGGTGAACGAAGACTGGACGAGGCGTATGTCTCGGCTGCTGTTCAGACATGTTACCGAAATGAAGTCAAAGGCGGGTAGCTTCGTCTTGTGGGTCATCTTGTGCCGGTAGTAGACGTAGGAGCTGACTAGGCAGGCGTAGATCCATGCCATACAAGAGTTGTGACGCAGACGTTTTAATGGATTCACGAGTACGGGAACGCATGGCAAACAGAACTAAAGGTAGTGCATCGACCCAGTTGCCATTAATGGACGAGGATGCTAAAAGCAGCTTTGAGATCCCTATGCATTCTCTCTACCATACCATTAGCTTGGGGATGGTAGGCAGTCGTCTGGCGTAGGATGCATCCCATATACCGCAAGGTGGTTTTGAAACAATCAGATGAGAAGCAAGTGCCTCTGTCCGTGATGACCTCATTGGGAACACCATAATTGAATATCCATACAGAGATAAAACCGTTAGTTACTTCGTCTGCAGAAATGGTGCCAAGAGGTAATGCCACAGGCCACCGTATAAATCTATCGATCATAGTTAGAAGGTAGCTGAAACCTTGAACCTTTGTCAGATGAACTATGTCGATGTGGACGATGGCTAGGCGAGAAGTAGACCGCAAATGTTACAACTTAGAACGAGTGTGTCGTGTGATCTTGTTTTTCTGACAAATTGCACACTCTGAGACCCATCGTTTAACATTCTACCTAAGTCTGTGACCCCAGAAACGATCTGTAAGAAGTCGGACAGTCGCTTGGCTTTCTGGGTGAGAAATTGAGTGAATTGAATCGAAAACTTTTCTCTGAAGGCTGGTCGGCAGAACTAGCTTGTTGGGCTGCGTACCCGTGAAGTAAACAATTGGTAAGCCCTCCCACAGACGGCATATGAACTTGGTTGGGTGACGGGCTATTGATCTTTGAATGTGAATGTCACCGCGTTGTTCAGTTCGCAGGAAAGTTGGCGTTAGTGCAGGTTCACTGAGTGCCACGGAGTTGACAGTGAATGGTGACGACGAAGGTGGTTGTAGAGAGACGTCTGGCCTGGACAGGGCATCTGCAATGAAGTTCTGTTTGCCCTTGACGTGAAAGACGTCAAATTGCCATTCACTTAGACGAGAAAGCTGTCTTTTCACTCTGGCAGGGTACTTGGCAATAGATGAGTTGCGTTTCGAAGTGCGCTAACTAGTGGTGCATGATCTGTGAAAACAACAAATCTGCTACTGCCGATGATGCTGATAAAATGACGCACTGCGTCGTGGATGGCGAGAAGTTCTCGGCCGAAAGTGTCGTACCTCGTTTCCACTGGTTGGAGAGTACGCGAGTAGAAACTGATAGGCTTCCGAACTCCGTCGATCTCTTGTTCCAAAGTGGCTCCAATAGCGAATTCAAAAGCATCTGTCGTGAGTAGAAATGGCTTTTCAAAATCTGGATGCGTTAGCATTGTGGCATTTGCTAACAAGTTGATGGCATGTCGAAGTAATTTCTCATCTTCGGATGACCAAGCAATGATGGAATTCTTGCTAAGTCCTTTTCGGTTCCGCAGGTGCCTGCACAAAGGATAAAGTTGTTTTGAATGGCCCGGAAGGAACTTGCGTTAATAGTTTAGTACTCCCAGGATTTTCTGCAAATCGCTCAAAGTCCTTGGTGACTTGATATTCTTGATTGAATTCGTCTTTGACGGCAACGGTTGAATACCTTAGGCCGTGATACGATGCCCTAAGAAGTCGACGGATGAAGTTGCAATCTGCGTCTTGTCACAGTTGATCTTGAGTCCATGGTTGGTTAAGCGTGAGAGGACATTTCGTAGATGTTTCGCATGAGATTCTAGATCTGGACTGAATAACATAATGTCATCGAGATATGACATACAATAAGCAGAGTCGTCGCGAAGTATGTTGTCTATGAATCTTTGAAATGTCTGAGTTGCACACTTAAGTCTAAAAGGCATGTAAAAAGGCCAAATGGAGTGATGACTGCAGTTTTCTCGATATCCTCTGGTGCTACCGGGATGTGATGGTATGCTTGTCTGAGGTCAATCACTGAGAAGAAATTGCTGCCGTTGAGTTTTTCAAGTAAAGTGTTGATATTTGGAATAGGATATGCATTAGATCTTGTCACTGAATTTAGTTTACGGTAGTCTCCACAGGCTCTGTACGATCCGTTTGATTTAGAGACTAAGTGCAGTGGTGACGCCCATGAACTTTTCGATGATCTGATGATTCCCTCTTCCAAAAGCCTTGAGAATTCTTCTTGGGCAGCTTTCAGCTTAGCAGGAGCCAGTGGTCGCTTCTTGATTGAAATAGGTTGTCCTTCTGTGACGATATGATGCATCGTGTTGGAGACTCGTAGCTCTGACTTGTTAAGATCGAAAAGCGATTTGTATTTTCGAAGAGCTACTGATATCTCTGCTGAATGATGCACTGGGGTTGGCTGAATGACCTGTAACTCCAAACGGTCGGAGGCAAGTGTCCAAAAGCTTTGTTCAAGTCCGGTGGAGGGGTCGATGATCTTTTGATTGGCAAGATCAACAATGAGCCGAAATTTTAGAAGGAAATCAATGCATATTATATTATGTGAGACCTTGGCAATGATGAAGTTGTGGGAAAATTCACGTCGTAGACCTATGTTGAGTGTACGGTATTGGCAGCCATAAGTTGGTATGGGCTCGCCTGTAGCTGTTGCGAGAAGAACGCCTAGCGACATCTCGGCCATTGAATCACCTTTGAGAACTGAGACTGCCGCAACTGTGTCTACGATGTATTCTTCGCCAGTTTTGAAATCAAGAAGGTGCAGAAGTTCGTTTGGCTGTTTGGCCGGGTCATACAAACAAGTAGGCTGGTGATTGCGACCGGCATTGTCTGTTTGGTTCTCTATGTGAAAATTCGGCGTGGACGAAAAGAGTCGACAGGGATGTCGGATTGTAGTTGGCTTCTTCCCTGTAGCGCCGTTGATGCCGTTGATGTGCAGAAGGTACGGTCTTCTACTTCATGCGCCAGACGTTTCCCGATACTGATGCACCCTTGTGCCTGCGGTCTGTTGTCCTCTCCGTCAGCTGTGAAAATTAACACTCATTCGGAAATTCTTCGGAACGACAAAGACAAACTTGGCAAGCATAAAAAACTTCTGGTGGTTATAACACCAGTTCTTTGAAACATATTTATTAAAGGATTGCGGAGATCTCGATCGCCGCCTACCATTATAATTTGACTTGGAAACGAATGTTGGTCGGGCATTCACTTGATTTATCTCGGATTTGGTAATGGCCAATCCTTCTAGAACTTTAGCCATGTTCGCCACTGTTCTCTCTAAAGAGGAGATTCTATCATCTTGCGGGGGTGAAGAAAAGGATGGTGGATTCACTTTGGGTTCCAAAATCCTATATTCTAACTCACATCTCTCAGATAAGTCATCTATAGAGAGAGTGTTGGGGAGCTGTCTGGCAAAGAGTTTTAATGTTTGGTGAAGATTGTTAATAAAAACAACCTTAGCCTCATGGTCAGAAATGTTGGTTTTATACCAACATTTCCGTAATTACCTCAGTATTTCGATGGGGCCAAGGTTTGGCATGTCTAACTGTGCATATTTGTTTATTATCTGCTCAGTCTCTCTGGGCCCAAACAAGGATTCTACTTCGTTTTGTAGAACCAAAATGGGATTAGGTAGCTTCCTAATGGCCTCAAACTTAGGATAAATCCGTCGCTGCCATTCAGAAGGTAGTTTAGCAAAAACTTTCGACAGTTTTCGATGACTGTCATAATCAGGAAACGGGGAGAAAGCGGAGTCTACGCGCATAAAGAATAGTTCACTATCTCCATCCCAAACAGGAACATCAATATCTAAATTGGACCTGACATTCTAACAATCTTACGGGATCTTAAAAGCATAAATTTATAAGCAATATGAAAATGTATAAATATACTTTAACGAAACGCTTACCAACAAACAGCTTCCACAGTCACAGTAACTGCTTCCAAAAAATTGAAATTATCCGCAATTTAGCCTGTCCAGTACGTACGGTAGGAAAGACGAACAGAGGCCCTGTTGGCCTTTGATGTCAATGTATTATTATTATACCACCAAAAAAATTCACCACAAATCCACGAATATATATACCCAAAATTCCCAGAAGACCACGATCACGGTAAAGAAAACGCAAATGTTATTCGATTTTTATCCCAAATCAATGAAAAAGAAAGTCAATTTTATTTATACCAAAAAAATCAGAACAATAATCAATATCCTGACGCGGTCGCCAATTTTGTAAACACCCCGGCTTCAAGTAAATGCCGTTCGACGTTACAAACTTGGTTAAGGTGCTCTGACTAGAGATTTGTTACTGATAGGGGGCCCTTAAGAGGGCCTGGTAATGTGTTCTCCTGAATTGTTCAGATTGTGAAGATGTTCTAGAGCCTTGGGTGGACTCTGGTTGTTGTTGTTCTTATGGTAGAGTTGTAATCACGTTGTGGATAACGTCGTTCAGGTTCTGCAATTAATTGGCTCGTCTCGCTGGTTATACCGCAACAAGATGAGTCACAGATGTAGCCAATTGTTGGTGAAACTATCAAATCACCAGCGTAGGTATTGACAGCCGACAGAACGCACACGCGTGACGCGAATGCAAATGCAACCACTGCTTTGCATGGTAAATTGCCGTGCTTAAATAGCATGCCATGCCTACTTGCACACTATTGGTTAAACGGCAAGTTTCGATTTTTCTAATTGGTGCAACGTAAATAAAAT
>JAQBSW010012003.1:0-18203 GCA_029291075.1 Eudiplozoon nipponicum | reverse complement strand
ATATGTCTGCATGCTTATGTATGTGTGTTTGCATTCATGTGTGCATTCATTTTCATAGCTAAATTGGTTGATGTTTTGTATTAACACCTACATAAAGATAGAATTATGCCATCTATAGAAATTACCGGAAACTTATTTGGATTTCGATAAAATATTATTTTATGCTTTTCAAGTTATGAATCTTTTGTTCATTGTGATTATCTAACAACTCTTTTTACTTTTTAATTGAGAAATACATAATTTATTAACGTTTAAACTTATTAAAACGCATGTGTATACACCACCGTTTTAAAAAGGAAATTTTCTTTTCGCCAAACATCAACTCGACTTTAACATTTGGTACTTTATATTGTCAACTATTTTTAAAGTGAGGAGGATAAAGATGGATTAAACACACATTTTATAACAACAAACCGAAATCGCGAAAATTACACGCTTAGAAACGCACAAACACAAGCACACACAAAATTCACCAGTTTATATTCAAAGCACTTACAGATTCTTGTGTTTATTTTGATATGGATTAATGATATAATAGTTAAATACTGTTTGTTGCGGAGAACTAATATGTATGCAAGTATGTATTAGGTGTTGCGCACCTAGTAACAAATTAATTCAATTATGACCAGAAGGATAAACCAAAGACAGCATGAACGGAAAGTATAATCTCGAGCACATTCGTTCGTCACCAGTAAGCACGAAAAGGATTAAGGATGTTGCTTACACAACCTCTGATGTGCGTATTTTACTTTCCTTTTTTCGTTGAAGAACACTTGGCAATCCGCCTGATTTGGAGTTTAATTTGTTCCATGTGGTTTTACTTTTCGTCAATTTTGTTGTAAATACATATGGTTAATGATTCATAAAAGCATTAATTTTGATGATTTCTGGAAATTATTTATTAGATAAACATTTTTATCGTTGGTGTATTTTAATTAAATCATTATTAATATTGATTACTAGTTTTATAGCTAAGATATATTTTCTTTTCCTTCGCCCTTTTTGTTTGAAATTTTTTTGTAATTTGGTGATTCATTTTAGTATACTTTTGTTGGGTTGCTAACATTTAATTTATGTTTGCAATTTATTTTTACGAAAAGTATGTTTCTTGTCATACATATGTCCAAATTTGTAACAAGCAAGTATCTCATACTGGTTATTGTTTTAGCTGGCTGTTGATTTGCGGACTTGTTTTAAATCGAGATGAAATTATTTCTGATCCGCCATTTCGTATGGTTTTAATTGAATACATATTTGTATATATTGATATTAAGAGAAAGAGAAAAGGCGGGAGAGACTGAAGTAAAGAAAAAAGGGTGAGTGTTTGTGAGAGAAAGAGATAGAGAGCGAAAGTTCATATTTGCTATTTTTATATTCATCATAGCAGAGCACTGATATGCATGGATTTTTGCATCAGGTATTTTGTCTCTGCTGACAAATTAGTTCAAGTATAGCCAGAAGGATATACAAAAGTCAGCATGCACAATAGCTATAACTTTATGCATACATGTGTTTGGTGCTTACTGAGAACTCCTCAGTTAGAGCCGGCACTACTGACAAATACTACTATATACTTAGTCACGAGTTGGACGTCAGATAGATGGTGCCATCTCATACGCGTATGTGTATTCAAGTAGAAATAGGGTCAACATCATGCAAAGTGTTCGGCAATTTATCGTCAAGGCCAACTGACTATGTTATTATATATATATATATATATATATATATATATATATATATATATATATATATATACTATACCTGTATGGGAGTACGAAAACCCTAGTTTTGTAGATAGACTGAATTTCCCCAAAGTTAAGACTAAGAACCTCGTCTGAACACCTGCTACAAAAGTATAGCCTTATAGTTTTGGCTCGATCGACATCAGTTTTCACATTTCGTGATAATAATTACATCATTCAATTAAATAAATTGAAGCTATATATATTCTCCGTTACGTAGAACTGATACGGATACTATTCGGAATCGCTTTCGATTTAAAGTGATAACTAGCCATTATAATGTAATGGCTTCTTTACATTTGTATTTTGTCAGTATAAGTTAACGTTGCTTGATATATCAAATCTAGTTCATCAATTAGATTATTTTCGACCTAATTGGGCTGTTACTTGTTACCTGCCCTAGTGGCTGATTTGCAAAACTCTGTAGAAAATACGTCCTTTGAGGTTTATTTGCAGCAATGCCGGTAAACACTTAATAAGCGCTCATTAATACCGAAACCAGTTTACTATTTGCATTCGCTTTCTTTTAAAATCCTGCTTTATATATATATATATATATATATATATATATATATAATGTAGCTAAAAATACGGTGTTTCTGTCTCTGTTTTGTATTCAAATCTCAGTTCCAAAGAAATTACTTTTGATATCTGCCAAAAGTCACAATTTTCTTAAAAATAAATCATTAATTTGTATTACAATATTCATGTTTGGCCTTAATGCCATTTGCCAATAACTCTACTTTATGTGATGTGTATGAGATTTTTTGCTTAGGATTTTTAAGTTCTGCTATTGAGAACTGGTAATCTTTGCAGCTTATGCAGTTAATTTCCTATCGTGTGGATATTTGTTTGCATTACTCAATTATCGAAATGCATATTCCATTTCAGTAGCTGTTTACATGAGCAATTTCTGATTTTATGTTGTTGCGTGTATTTGTCTGATTAATTTTTTTATATGTTTACATATTGATTGTTGTATTACATACCTAATAATAAATTAGTTCAAATAGAACTAGAACGATAAACCAAATTCAGCATGACCGAAATGTTTTATCTCATGTGCACACTAGTTTCGTGCTTACTGGCGACTTATCAATAGGAGCCATTATTACGCTCTATACCCGTTACATATTTGGTCCATAAATGTGGGGCAGATGTTAAAATCTTTCATACGATTGTGTATTCAAACAGTGAGAGAGTTAAATTCATATAAAGTCTTTAACAATGCGACTTCAAAGCCATCTCTCTCTCTCTCTCTCTCTCTCTCTCTCTATATATATATATATATATATATATATATATATATATATATATATATATATATATAACGGGCCTGTAATTAATACCGACAAACTGCATTTCAGAATAGGATAAATTTTTACCAAAATTTAGGTTTATTACTTATGAACACCTGTTACTTCAGTTGATCCGCGCACGCTTGCCTTGATTTTTAAATATATTTAAGCTGTAATGTATATGTATTCTGCGATAATAAGTAATTTACACCCAGCGTATGTACAGGATGACTAATCAAATTCATCGTGGGCAGTAGGTGTAGCTCAGTAAACAAACTCGTGGCGTGCTTACTGACTGCTCATCAGTAGGAGCTGACACTTCACCAAAAATTCTCTGTGGAAATAATAATTCAGTTTAATATCGCAATTTAGGTTAAGTATAGCAGACTGATGCATTGTCTAGAAATTTTGATCAATGTTTTCTATTGAGTTTACGTATATTAGTTATCCGGAGTGCGACACCATGACATTCATGCAGTAGTATAGTGTTCTGCCACTTTATTTGGGAAGTTTTATTGTGAATTTGCAGCTCCTGCAAATAAATAACCTGTGAGCCTGGAACGTGTCGCCATTCGGTTGAAAAATTTTGATCATGCTCAAATTTGTTCGCCCTGCTTGTCCTTTTTGAATGTTTTGTAATTAGGTTCATAGTGCCTAGTACATACACGCCTTAACTTGAAGGCGTTGCAATCATGAATGTGTTTGCCAACAAATTTTTGCCATGTGTGTCTGCCAACCAATTTTTGCCATGTGTGTCTGCCTAGCCGTGTCTACATTCATGTTATGCCTCTATTGTGCTGCCTGTCCTTTGATCAGGTGTTATTTTTGTGTCACTACTAATTCCTTTATTATTGTATTATTTTTGCCATATTCTTTGCACTCATACTTACATACAAATTCTCCATTTTTTTCCTTTCACTATTTTACCTACTGCCAAATTATTGAGAAGTTAGCGTCCATGAGGTCATCTTTTCCAACTTTCATGATGAGACATATGCCACATGAATTGGCTGTGTTGACTATTTACTCGTAATTTTTTCTGTTTACCATCTCATCGTTTAAAAACAAGTGTTGCTTTCGTGGTATTCTATTGATTGGCATCTTGACAAGTTTGACGTGTGAAGATTTCTCTGGAATGACTGCCGGTCTACTTCTTGTTAAAATTCTTATATTTGCATTCTTTCAAATCCTTCATTTTCTTTATCTTTGCTTTCACTAGTTTACCAGTTTACGTTTATTCTACTACATTTCTTTGTACTATTTATCTACACCTTACATTTGCTCATATGTATGTTCTTCGTCGTCAATTTTGCAATTTATCAAACTATCCAACCTCATCTGGTCCTTTTCACAAAACAAATTTCATCTTTCTGCTCATTGTAGTTCTTTTCATTTTTCGTCTTGAATTTATGTGACCAAATTCATGGTCTGGATGCTTTCTCGATCTCCTTTAGTTGTATTCTCATGCTAACAGGTAGTATTTGGCGTTATGTACGGGCGAGCATGTCACTATCTACCTATCTGCCACCTTTATGTGATCCTCAGGACGGTCATCTACTCTTGGACGGCGGATATACAAACAACGTTCCGGGTAAGTTTCCTTTTATGCACACATTACACAAACATCAATAAATAATGTTATGTTCAGCTGTCAAATATTGTTGCTCTCTTTTAATTGCTATAAGCATGATTCATTAAATTGTGAAACTGCAGTTGTGTTCTTCGATTACTGTTATGATTTGCTAGGCGTGCACTTTAATAAATTAATTTACGTTAATATTAGTGAAAAGAGGAATTGACATTTTTCATTTTAACTTCTCTTGGATGAGTGCAGTTAATTATATGTAACGTATTACTTTTCAGCTCTTAAACAACACAAACACTTGGATGAGCGTACACGTGCCATAACTGATTACTTCTCAATCCAAAACAAACGAGAGCACATACACATAGACATGGCGTACGCTTATCTCTAGTGAATCGTCAGCAGGTGTTATTAGATCACTATAATTTCATTTTGATGAGTGTACACATGCAGAAATATACACATACCTATCTAGTAAAAAGACAGTTATGCTTAAGAAATATTTCAACAAGTATAAATGAGACAGCTTAAACTAAATTTACCACTTGACTTGTCAAATTGTTTGTGGGATGCGCTTTCCGTTGAAGAAAGCTGCCGAAACCGGAAGTCGAAATATTCGGAGTAAAATTGACGACAGTGCATGCAAACACCTTGTTGAGTACAACAAGGGGCATGTAATTAATATTAGTTTACCATATTTCACAACGGATTTTTAATACGTGTATGATTTAGTGTATACATACATAGACTCACATATATTCAAGAATATGTATGGCATAAAATATACTTTAAAATGATTAACCTAGACTAAAGATCTCGGAAATGTACGGCTATTCCAATAATCGATGCTCCATGATTGTTCATTATCACAAATTTGGTGCGATAAAATGTATTTTCTATTATTTTGCAGCTGCATTGTTGGGCCTCTTATCTTGTTGCATAGAAGATATTCGTAAACCAGTATAGAGACTCGAAAATCCTCTTGTATTGCTATATCTCAAAACCTAGAAAGATGGCATAATATCAAAAATTCGCTGTGATAAAAACTCGTTGATCGTGCAGATTTATATAGCAATATGTCAATACTTTAAGTTTGCAACCTTAAATTGATTCTTTCTCGTAGTTGCTGCCGTGCTCCTGGTATATTTGCGTTTCATTAGTTGCTAGGATATAGAAAGGGGTGACGCAGAGCTATGCTAGGATTGCATACATTCTTGTAGCCGTTGAAATTTTCGGTCTGACGAGCGTAGTCTGTCGTAATAGCGGCGCCATCTTCAATGTTACCAGGAATTAAGTGATGTAATCAATCCTCTTTTGAAAACAGCGGATTCTGCCGCTGTTTCGCATAATTTTTCGTGCTAGACTGTGCTACGTACAAATAAATCAAGGAAAGTGACGGGCAATGCTATCTTATTATTTCGTGAGCATATTTCACATTATCATACGCACAAAGCACTCCCTGCTGTCTATCCTAATCCTACAATATTCAGCTAAACATGCATTAATTTTTGGTCTTGTCACCCAAATTCTGTTCTCAGGCCTACTGTGACGAAGACTGTTATATCCGTATATTTATTCGTGTATCACTTCAATATTTGGTTAATTTTAAGTTCTGTTTATAACGTTTCTGTTCGTATATTTTGTTACAGATTTTCTGTTAGTGAATTGGCTTCACTTATTGGTAGTAAGTAATCATTTGGTTGCTCCTCTTTACGCTCGAATTTGGTGCTGCGTTTTTTTGTTGATTTTTTAAATTATCCAGCATACCGCAACGCACTGGAATCCATCACAGTTCCACAACTAGTCAGCATTCTAACAGGCCGTCTCACAACACTAATTATGATGATTGTATCAGTTAAATTAAAGATCTACAAACGTGTTTTTTTATATATTATAGTATTTTGCTTTCGAATACATATATGTTATAAAAGTTAGAAATCAGTATGTATAGTACTAATGCAAATCAAGATAGACCTAATGTACTGAAGCATAATTTATTTTATGAACTCAGATTTTTTCAACACATCTGATAAATGCACTTTTCGTGAGATTATAAAACCCTGAAGTATCTGGCTTTTTATAGAGTATACTTCTGATAACAGAAGAGTGTAATTTAGACTGTGTTTTTATTATACAGCAACAAACTCGAAGCGCAAACAATCATGCATAGAAATACACATGTACTGCACAAGTTTATTTTATACATTTTATTATTAAATTGCTTTTTTTATATATCATTATATATTTTTTCGTGTACGTATTTCTTTTATCCTTTTAATGGCGAAGAAATAATTTTTCGTTTTACAGCTTTCGCCATGCGCAGCTCTTTTATTTATTGCTTTAAAAAATACCTGGAGACTTTCTTCTTTTGCAGTGTTACTTTTGCAATTAACGTTTTTAGCTATTGAGTAAAGTTTACCGAACAGTCTTACCGACATAGCACTCGCAATAACCTTTTTATGTGTTAAAATAGACACCTTTGGGCTGCTCGATTATAGGCAATTTATTATTTGCATTGAAATGGAACATGCATCGAGAGTGTTCCATTCAAACGCTTGAGAATAAACATATTTTTTTGTTTGATGCTACGGATAAATATTTTTATTGTGAGCTACACATTAGCATAATAACAAAGTTAGTATTACATGTCAAAAATCGGATGTATGAAATATTAAAATGTAAGATATTATTTGATTTCAGTTTTCAATATGGAAGATTTATATAACATAGGAGATTACTCTGATTTTACTCGGAATATTAAATATAGTAAGAATCAGGTATTAGAAAAATATTAAACTACGCATATTTCATCAAAAAAATACAGTAATATTAGCAATAGAAAAGGCAGCAGCAAAATCCGAGAGGCAAGCAAACTGGCAAGAAACCGATGTGCCGCGTAGAGGGTAAAAGTTACAGCCTTGTCAAGAAACAGAACCTGTAAAATTTTAATAAAATACGCACGCTCGAATAATGCAAAACCATTATAAACAGACATGCCAAATTACCTGGTCCATTGTGCTCCTCAGTAATAAATGATTAATTATTCATCAGTAAGAAGATACATTAATCAAGTTGACCAAATAAAATTTATTTTTGTGAGATACTGCCAAAATATTTTGATTAAGCTGAACAACACAAAAACTTACTTATGTCCATGATTTTCTAATATAATGAACGTGTTTATTGAGGTAACATGTTTGGATAGTGTGGGTTTTCCAATGACAAATTTTAAAACTTTTATCGTTAAATCACGGGAACTAGATTAATCGCCTGGTCCTTGTTTTACCACACGAGGTGTTTCCATCCACTGTCTCCAATTTGACTCCGATTAGTTCGGCTGTATCTTTCGGCAGCCTATTTCAAAAGGAAGCACATCTGAAAAACAATTTGAAAATCATGAAGTCAAGTGGTAAATTTTGTTTAAACTGTTTCATTTATACTTATTACTAGATGTCTTAAGCATAACTTTCTTTTCACTAGGTAAGTAATTTACCACTTGACCCAATGATTCTTTAAATCATGTTTGCGAGCTTGAAGTAAATACCAATCTCCTTTTATTTAACCAGTCGTCGAACAACGTATCTAAACTACCACCAGTCTCACGCACTGACGCGTTTCGCCCTTCCATAATCATCATCAGAGTACGACGGCAAACTGACTAGCGAGGATCAAACCGCAAGGAATATATATGGAAAGCAAAATAAGACCTATTCAGTCAAGTACAATACATGCGAGACTACTAGAAGTGAGAGCCGCATATGTTATTTTGCTTTTCGTTTATGTTCATTGCGGTTTGATACATCAGAATGAGAGGACGAATCAGCGCCCAGTCTTCACGAAAATAAACTCAATGCGTACTTGGAAATGGAGATCAATCGGATCTTTTGGTAAGAAAACCTTGGATGCTCTAAATGTCTTAATGATAATCAATTAGAATTGCCTAACCATGGACTTAATACGTCGTTTCCAACGGTAGATTCTTCAAAAATTGAACTTAAAGACCGAGGCCGTTAATGTGGGTGGTACAGTATTTCAAGCGTATATTTTATGTATATACTTTTGTACAATAACACTCATACAGGCTAATAAGGAGGCAACTGTAGTTTAGTTTTATGGGCATGAATCGGAATTCATTTAAAAAATTTAAATAAATAATTTATTAAACGAAGCCTCAAATAGAAACTGTGTTAGTTTGTGATATGGTGATTTTGGTGTTCGGTGATAATAATAAATTCGATCTTGAAGAGGACAGTCGGAAAGTAAACAAATATATATATATATATATATATATATATATATATATATATATATATATATAATTTTGGTGCTAGTAATTTTTCTTAAATTTCTTTTACATCTTTTGGAATTTTAACTATTATTTGAAATCACTTTCCGTTGTGGTAGCAACATGTCCATCATTAATGTTCAACCATCACGATCTTTAATTTTTGGACCGTATTTCTATGCTGATTTATCTCAAACTCTCCTTGTTTATTTTTCTGTTACAGAATCAGTTAAGGCTGATTCGATACTCTTCTGCTTCTTACTTGGATTTGCAGCATATTTTGTACATTTTAATGTTTAAATGTAGGTTTCTAGAAGTTGATGATCTCGTTTGTACTTATTTACATATTCGTTATACAATACTAATGTCAGCTTTGAGGAAGATTTTTCGAAGTACACAATAATTTATGTCAAACTAGAGAAATTAGCGATTGAGTATTGTGACAAGATTAGGTTTTCACATTTTCGAATACTTATTTCGGGGTTATTTTCGTATTTTTGTGAACATTTTTCTTTTTTTCGCGCTTTCTCACCCTCTCTAAGTACAGCCAAGTCGTTTTAAAATACATTTCTTTAAACAGAAGTGTTAATCGCCTATGCAATTTGGAGGAGTATCGGATTTTCACGATTCTATCTCATTTTGAGGAGTTTGAATAATTTCTTCCATCGCTTTGATGCACATGTGTATCGAGATTTTTTTTTAATTTTCAGATTACCTTCTACGGTTCTCTCTTTCGGATGTATAACTATTTACGTTTCCTTTTCTTTGTTTCCTTTTTTCCCCTATATGCGAAATCAAAATGCACTAAAACCATTTGAGCAAAGGTTACATTAAGCATCTGTTACCTACACGAATCTCACGCACTGTAACAACACAAAGTCATTTATGTTCAACACCACTATTTTCCGTTTGCAAACATGCTCGCATATAATGTATACTTTAAACAAACACTCGCACAATCTTTTTTACCTATCATACATTTGCATTTTCACGAAACTTTACACGCACAACTAGCCGATATTATGGCCTCTTTCGGAGCTCATACTATATTCGCTGTGGACGTTGGGTCGGCGTTTGACAACAATATCGACAATTACGGTGATTGGCTGTCTGGATGGTGGCTTTTGTACAATCGTCTCATGTCTTTCTGGCGCGAACCTATACGCGTAAGTCGATTTTGCAGCTTTTATGTTCGACATGTATGGCGGGTGTTGATGTCCACGCTAAAATTGCAGATCCTCTTTAGATCTAAAAAATAACTGGCATATAAATTTATCTACCCGCGATTATTAAGACGTTTTTCTTGCTTTCGTGAATACTGTGTGCACTCGAAACACAATGCAAGCATATTCAGCTGTAATGAGTGCTTTTTTGGTTGATAAGTGAGTTTCGCTCACATTAAGGCATGCATTTAGGTCTTATTAGTTACCTACTATTGGAAAACGGCACAGCGCCCAAACATTAATATTGTGATGCGTAAAAACCAAGTAATTGGCGCATGTTGTGTTGCTTGCCAAAATCACTGGAAACGAGTTTAAAGCTACTTATAACGGAACTAGTGTTTTGTTTTTTAGAACGAAACTCGAACGAGTGCTAATATTTTATGTCAGTAAAATGTGTAGCAACTATTGGAGCACTGGAATCTTTTCTTCCTGAGATTATTGCTAATTTGGTTTTGAAATGTTGAAATAAACCAATAGGAGATAACTTTTAATGCACAAGGCGTTGTTTGCCTAGTCACAAATTAGTTAAAATACGACCATGTTGCCGATGTTTAGTATGGTTGTCGTTCTCGATTTTAGTAACATTTAGTTTATCTACATATATCATCGTATGGCTACCATTTACAGGTTTAGACGTCGCAATACTAAAGGTTTTGTATGAAGCTGACTTTACTTTTACTTGATTAATTGCATTTGCAACCTTATGAAATTCTTGGCATATACTGCCATATATAAATAAGTGAATGAATGTTGCGAGCTTGGGATCAACGCAGATCTCATTATGTATACATTTGCCATTATAAAATAAGGTAGCAAAGACAACTCATCCGGTAGACCGGTTTTATTACTAAAGATTCGTCAAGTACTGTCTAGAATTCTTCTGCGGACGGGGCTCCAACCGCGGCAGATTTGCTTTCGACTCGCGACTATCCTCGTTAACTCCCCGACGCACATTGCTCACAAATTCCTGTTTTAGTCTAAGTTGCTTTTGGTTTGTTTCCTTCAGATGGAGCCTATGTATCATCTCTTCCAACTTGAAGTTCCGACCAGCCTCACTAGTCTGTCATTATAGAACATGTCACGCCACCTGGAGAAGTGGTGTTGAATTGAAGACATATAAAGTTAAACAATTGTTGATTTAGCGGATTGTAACAACTCATTAATTATGAGAATCAATACTTCGTCTAGCTGCCATAATAAACTTTAATTATAAACCATACAAAAAAACCATCTAACGTAATGATAAACAATGAAGGTATTATGGCAGCAATTTTGTCGCCAGTATAAACACAGCGTGAGATTGAAAATGCAACTCATCTAGCATATAGTTTTCGTTTTGATGCACCACTCTTCATCAGTTGCCAGTATTTCTGTGACAGTAAATCGAATCATCGAGCCTTTAGTTCAGTCACATGGCTAACTATCTACACCACGTGGGCTGCGTATTGCATGCAAATTTCAGTTTTCTACCAACCTCTGCTCTTTAGTTAGTCTATGTTTCAGTGACGCTCGTTTGAATCGCTTTCAGCATAAAACTTCAACTATCCAGCCACCATCTTCCGTTAGAAAGCAAACACCATGCCAACCGTAATAGTTATATTGAATTAAAGCGTAATAGGTTTATTTAATTATATCGTAGTTAAAATATGACCAGAAGTACATGCCAAATTCAGCTGGAGTTTTAAGCTTTTCGAATGGTCCTCAATTGTGATGATATTTAGTCAGAATAAATAAGATAACTTTGGGAACCAATGAGCCAGATGCACCCTTCAAGTATAGCAAGACAGCTATTATCGGACGATAATTTGCATATCGCTGTTCCTATGCTTTTCTTAAGGTAATAATATTACCTAAGCAACCTCGTCCTTAGTAGTTAAAATATGACCAGAAGTACATGCCAAATTCAACTGGAGTTTTAAGCTTTTCGAATGGTCCTCAATTGTGATGATATTTAGTCAGAATAAATAAGATAACTTTGGGAACCAATGAGCCAGATGCACCCTTCAAGTATACTTACTTTTACTTTACTTTACTGCGGCTGACTCCTTTTGGAGGATAAGCCGGCTCCACATTTCATGGAGTTTCTTTGGAATTTGGTACAAGTATAGCAAGACAGCTATTATCGGACGATAATTTGCATATCGCTGTTCCTATGCTTTTCTTAAGGTAATAATATTACCTACGCAACTTCGTCCTTAGAAACAAACTCAACGCAATGTCCATTATTTATTTGATCTTGACCTATTTTAATACTGTGAAATTGGCGTTCTACCATTTTTTAATTGTAGGTAACCAGTAAGCTCGACATGCATGGATTAGTGCGATAAAAGCTTATTTTAATGCTGACGCTGAAATATCTTTTCATTGAATGAGCTTTACGGTTCACACCTAAGTAGTGAGTTCGGTATTTTCCACTTCAAGAGCATTCATGCATTTTTGGTACCTACATGCTTATTCGAGTAAGTTGTCATCCAGAAATTTCCTTCTATGTATGATTCATGTTAAATGTACTATAATATTAACGTATTCGAATTTTAGGTACCATACATGACGGAGATTCAATCAAGGTTGGCGTACATATCATGTGTTCGCCTTCTGGAGCAGATAAAGGAAAGCGAAATTTGTCACGTGCTTCGACCTCCAATCGATAAATATTTTACCTTACAATTTGGTCTATTTGAGGAGATTTTGGTGAGTTTTTTGTTTCTATTTTATTAGTGATGTCTATATCATAATTATTTAGTGTCAGTTTTAAATTCGAGTTTTGATAGTCAAAATTGTCTCTTCATATAACAAGCATCGTCGGTAACAAAAAGGATTTTTTAGCCCTTTTTTAGTTACAATTGTATATATATATATATATATATATATATATATATATATATATATATATATATATATATATATATATAATCTCATGCACATTCGTTTCGTGCTTACTGGCGACTCATCAGTAGGAGCCAGTATTATGCCCTTTAACCACTATATAATTGGGTGAGGAATGTGGGATAATAGGACGGTACAATTTCCTAGACGAACGTGAAAACCTTCAGTAGTGAATTTGACATCATATAAAGTCTCGACAATGCGATTTCAACGCCAACTCACTTTATATAATATATATACCGAGTCTGTAAAGGATACTAACACTATTGCTGTTGTGTCAGTAACCGATACCAACATTATAGTACCGAAAAGGTACATGGTACTAACTCTATGGTTGCCAAGTCGGTACATGGTACAAACATGATGGATATCAATATCTGCTATAGTTCACCGAAATTAAGAATTACAACTCTTTTTGAACACCTGTTACTCCAGTAAATCCATACACACTGGCCTTGATCGATATCAGTTATCACATACCGCGGTAAGCATGACATAAATTCAATCCAATACATAACAGTTAAACACTGTT
The DNA here is from genome assembly GCA_029291075.1 of Eudiplozoon nipponicum. Taxonomy (NCBI): domain Eukaryota; kingdom Metazoa; phylum Platyhelminthes; class Monogenea; order Mazocraeidea; family Diplozoidae; genus Eudiplozoon; species Eudiplozoon nipponicum. Next base: position 4,652 of record JAQBSW010012003.1, on the reverse strand, counting down.
TGTTACGTAGAACCAATGTATATATATTTGTATATATAAAACTAGGTACGCAAAAACTAATACACAATTGCAGTTAAGTATGGTTTATATTTATAGTTTAGTATAGCAGCTAGACGAAGTACTGATACGCATGATTAATAAGTTTGCAATTATGAAATAATGATATATCTTTTTTATTTATTAAAATGTAGTTAATAAGTTAAACAGTAAATGGTCGAACGAGAAGTCGACTTAGCTTAGTCAATTATTTTTAGGTCGAGGAGAAAAGTAATATACAGTTTTACTATAATTCCTTAATTATTCGTTGTTCCTCAAACTTTATTTAATCATATTTTGCGACAGCGCCTGTGCAATAGTTATTCTTCACACACAAAACATTTGCTACCCAGTATGAATTTAAAATGGCACAGTAGCAGTTTTCCTATATCTTATCAACTCATTTACCGGAGTTCTGAGAGAAATTATAATTTTGTCTATATGAGCAATTAGTCCACGGGAAAAAGTACTCAGAAATATATGTCAATCAAAAAGGAAGAAACGTAACTAAGTTCAGTTTTGCATGATGCTTAAAATGCATTAATCAATGGATTTCTTAACAGGGATGTCTTTAAATAGATTTCTGAACTCGAACGTGATTGATTTTTAAATTTTGGTCTTGTGTGATTTTACTTCATCAAGTATCGCGGACACAATTGTTCGACATTTCAATTTTTACAGGTTGTAGGACTGTTCCTAATTCTCTCGCCAGTTTGCGCTGTTGAGTACCGATCAATGACGTTATTGGTCTTAATTGTTTCAAGTTGCATGCCATACATTCTGGCCGCGTGTGGTTGTTTGTTACGACATATGATATTTCCGATTTCATTGGAATTCACGTCGTCGGTTCTTTATTCAATTTTGTCTGACGCAATTCGATCGCACGGCATATTACAGCCTCATTATTTTCTGATTTGTCATTATTTACCTAGCATGATTTAAATTACTGTTAATATTCATTGCTGAATTGGTTAATACTATCACTCATATTCATAAGAACAATACCTCAGCCCTCATCAGGCATCGTGAATCTTATTTCATTGTGTTTCATTTTTTGAGTCCTCCTATGAGCTCTCTCCGTATAAATTTGCATCCTCTGTGTTTCACTTTAACATACTCGTGGGAAACACATAGTTCAACATTAAGTAGGGGGCACAATTTATTTTTTCACGGAACTCATGATGTGAAATCGTCATATAGACCCCTCAATGCGTCTTTTATTATCTCCGTGATCTGGTTTTTATCACTGGCAGTATACAGAAGTTTCGTTTAAGCGATAAGACTTCTACCTGTTTTCCTCATAGAGTAGAACTCGTATATTTGAAAATGAACTTGTCAATGTTCATAGATAATGCGTCGAAGGTATGCTGATTATTAAATTAACCATTGTGTAGTATCTCATTTTACTTGTCGACAGCACTCATAGCCAGGTGTTTAACAGCTCTTTTAATTTCTACAAGCCCACGTAGATGAGGCATAGTAATACGAAGTACCGAAACTGAGATCTGTTTGCACACATTTTCAAGTAGGACGCTATGAGTTTCTATATCATTCTGTGTATCGAAGCTGAACTGCATAGTTGATAAGATCTTCAATGAAATTGGTTATTTTCGATGCACCACAGATAAAATCTATTTTTTCACAAGCCTCGTCATATCTGCGCTTACTTGAAATGTAACAATTTATCTCTCGATGTTGCAGTGACGTCCCTCGTCACTTAAGGCCATATATGTTTTTTATTTTTGTCTTGTTTATTTGAATTGAGAAACAAATCCTGTATTGAGGCATAATTTTTTTAGAAAATATTTTTGTACTACGTAGTTAGAAAAATGCAGTTTTTCCTTTTGCCGAAACTATAAAGTACCAGATATTGCTGTCAAAGTCGTTTCTTGAGAAAATATATACCCCCTCTTTTAGATTTTGTTGGATATATCGGCTTTATAACAAATTTGTGCTTCAATAAATTATTTATTTCTCAATTCAAATTATAAATGAATTTTATTTGATTTATCATTGAAATTTTAGTCTAAATGGCCAATTTATATACTCATATTCTCTAGCTATACTTTAATTAAATATGTTCGCATCGGTTGAATATCGGTTGAGTATTAGTTGGATATAGGATGTAGTAGTAGTAGTACAGGAATGAAATAAAATTTAAGCGGTGGGTTTGGAGAAATAGGTTTCACGTATTCAAATGCAATTGCCCTTGTTGAAGACCATAGAATTCTCTTTTTCCATGAGATGCAGTAGGAACCAAAATCTTAGCTAAGCTCCACATTCAAAATATATTTCCTGTGACAAATATTGGAATACGCGCACAAATGCATAAACATAGATCACAGTCTCGCGCTCTGTGAGCTCCAGTAGTGCATAAGCCAATAAGACCAAAATATCAAGACTTTTGTCCTCGCTCACTGTGCGTATGTAGCGGTAACAAGGGGGTAGTGCTATCAATAGTTTTATTTTCTTCTTTGCAGCCTAGTCCATGAAAGTACGGCAAATAGAATCGGCAGTAGCATAATTGTTTTTCTGATAGTGGTACTAATATCGTTTAATTAAATCAAGGTTGTGAGCTTGATATAAACACCAATCCTATTATATATATATATATATATATATATATATATATATATATATATATATAAACGGTTGTCAGTGTAAACTAAGCATTGTTTAAATTAGCACAGGGAATTCATCTGTTAGACCAGTCATGCACCTATTGGGAACTATTCACGTACTCTCCATAATCTAGCCGCGGCGGTAACGGAAAGGTTTGCTTTTATGACTGGCCTGGACCTGCCGGTCGACATAACCAAAATTGTTATACTTAAAAAATTCATGTGCTTTATTTCGACAGGGTGTTGGCTATGACTATGCCAAAAAAGTACTCGCTGACTGGGAATCTGATGGGATGCTAGCGCAAATTTTACCACCTAGTGTTCACCAGTATGCACGATTTAACGGAGACATTACTTCTCAAGAGGTTTCGCCATCGTTTTTGTTGCGTGAAATGTTGGCGATGTCGCGCCACATTTCGTCATCATCTTCAGCCAAAGCAAAAACGTCGACACCTGCATTGAAACAACAACAAACAAGTTTGGTCGCTGATGCAACCCAACAAAAAGCACAAATAGATGGTCGTCGAACACAGAACCTAACAACCAAGCCGAAGACGATGCAACTTCTTCATACATTGCAAGAAGGTGAAGTACCTATCTTGGTACGTGCATATAATCTAACCCCACCCTTTCAATGTTCTGATACCAAAGGGATTGGATTTAATATAATTTATTTTGGCATATACATATACACACGATGTATATATATACATATATATATATATATATATATATATATTTCGAGATGGAAAGTAAATTCACCATTTTTTTAAATATGAGAAAAAAAGAACCGTAATCCATGGAATAAAATTTATTAATAAATATTATTTCTACCTGTACTGCAACCATTATCCTGGATTCGCTAATATTTTCGCTCATTTAATCATAACTGCACATTTGTCGCAACCAATCCTCTCTTAGCTATGTCTGTCTTGCTATTACGCAATGTAACGCCTTGTGTGTGTCATCACTTTAATTTTAATGTGTTCAAAAGCGATAGCACATCATGAAGGCGATTACGAATAACAATCTACATTGCATAAAATAAAAAACAGACGCGCTAAGGGGGATTGGTTTCGAAAAATGTGCAATTATAGATAGTAAAAATATTAATGAGTTCAGATGATGATTCCGACCTACTAAATTTTATATACTATATATATATATATATATATATATACATTGTCCGTCGATTTCAGATCTCTCTCTCTCTCACTTATATATATATATATATATATATATATATATATATATATATATATATATATATATATATATATATATATATATATATAGATATACAAAATAAAAAGTACATCAGATACCAGAAACATTTCTTTCTCATAATATCATCAGCTATCTACTAATGAAAATATCTTTATAAAGATATCCTCATAAAGATCTTTATAAAGATGTGTTCATTAGTAGATAGCTCAGGAGATTATGAGGAAGGAATGTTTCTTGTATCTGATAAAATTTCTTTTTGTTTTTGCACATAGGAAGGGTACAAAAGAATATAGAATAGAATAATAGAATAGAATATCTTTATTTGGATTCAAACCACACATGTTCCATCAAATAATAAAATTAGAAAATGTACAATATAAAAAGATATCACATCACATATATATGTTCAATTAGTTGTACTTTACAATTTATCAGCATCAGAAAGTTCAGCTGTAAAGAGTGATAGATTCTTCATCAAAATTAGAAAAATTTAAGGTATAATTCGAGTATAACAGTTTGTAAGAAAAAAGGTCACCATGACTAATAATTGATTGTATGCATTGTTGATTAACAAGATGATATAATGCATAAAATTTCAGTTATAATAATACAAAATTTGAAGATAGAATCTCGAGAAATTATGTTGCTGAAACACAATTAATCCTGTCTTTTATTTAACCATGAGAAAGTATTATCATAATCAATATTAAAAATATCAGCAGGATTGAACACTTTTTCTACTTCGGTAGATAAAAATTTAAAAGACAT
>JAQBSW010012002.1:0-18205 GCA_029291075.1 Eudiplozoon nipponicum | reverse complement strand
GTTGGGGAGGGGAAAAGTTATCATTAACATCAAGATAGTTCAATCTGGTGAAAAATAAATATAAGCGAAGTTCCATTTGACTAGACAAGATCAATTGGAGATAGTCCGTGAAGTATCAGATCTTCAAGGTGAATGTGAGATCGAAAACAAAGATGAAGATGAAAAGATGGCGGCCCGGAGGTAGACGTCGACCGTTGGAGTCCATTGTCGTGACGAATGAATTGATGGAGTCGGCAGGATTGAGGCGAGCGAGTCTTGCAAGGATCGCAGGCATCTGTAGAACGTGATTGTGATTAAAAGAAGACCAGGGAGAGTCGAAGTCCGAAGCGAACCGTTGGTGGATCGGTAGGGCTGTTGGGTTTCCGGTCCTCCGCTGAAACAAGAAAGAAAGAAAAGAGTTGGATGAGCAAAACGTAGTAGAGTATCCACAACGTGGATATAATGGGGTTAGGAATGGGCTGAGAGGTGGTATTAGTGAATCTAGAAGAAAAGAATAAGACAAGAGAGGTAAAGTGGAAGATTACTGCCTGAGGGATTTAACCCTACGAAGTTAGTAAAGAGGATAGCCTGGGGTGAAGTAAATGTTATGGATTGAGAAGGAACCAGTTTCGTTTCCAATCGGTCGTATCACAAAGAAATTTGTTGAAGAAGTACTGATGGGCTGCCTTTTTGAATTCGTGCTGGGGTAGGAGTTTTATGTCTGTGGGGAGAGCGTTGAAGACATTAGTGGCTTTGGAGAAGAGATAGATTTTTTTAAATATGGTGGGGGTATGGTAGGCTTGGATAGAAGAGTTACTAGAACGTGTGGCATAGTGGTGACTGGGGTGGGCAAAGTTGGAGAGTGGTAAGCAAGTTGTGATCTTGTGGATAAAAGAAATGACGCGAAGGTGACGGGTGAACCAAAGCGGAAGAAGGTTTGCCAGAAGAAGGCGTTCCCTATAGTTTTGGCATTTCGGGAAGACTCGCTTTAGAAATCTGGAGGATATCTGTTCAATAGTGTAGGAGGAGGCGAGGGTGAGAGGACAGTAGAATTCGCTGGCGTAGGAAATGAGGGGCAGAACGTAGACCTTGAATAACGTGAGTTGGAGAGTGGGATTGTTAGTCTTAAAACAGATCAGACGGGCCCATTTGAAGAGTTTGGAGGTAGTGTGTGTAAGGTGTAGGGAGAAGTCTAGGGATTTTGAGAAGTGAATGCCAAGATGTTTGGCCGAATCTATTATTTCTATATCAAGGGGGTAGTTGGCAACCGGGATAGAGCAGAATGGATCAGAGGAGAGTTTCATTATGCGAGTTTTGGTGGGATTTAGTTTGAGGCCGATTCTGCTGAGCTGCGAGTGGAGCGAGGATAGGAGCTCCGATATAAGGGATAAGGAGGTTGGATGTTTTGGAGTTGCTGAATACGATAACCATGTCATCCGCATATTTGAACAGTTTGAAAAGGTTGTCATCAACCTGTATGTGCGCGAGCGTAAGGTTGAAGAGAATGGGACCAAGTACGGAGCCCTGGGGAACACCGGATCTGATATGGGCTGGCCTCGAGTGACTACTGCCAACTTTTACTGTCGCATATCGGTTTCGGAGATAGTAACTAATAAGATTGAGTACGTTGCCGCAGATACCGCTTCTCAGTAAGGCGGATTCGATTGCTGAAAATGACAGCGAGTCAAAAGCCTTGGAAATATCCAGGAATAGGAGGGTGCACTGAAGCCCTTTAGAGAAGGAGGAGTAGCAATGATCGAGAACACTAACTAAGTTGGTGGAAGAGGAGCGGCCATTCAGAAAGCCATGTTGATCATCGAGGAGATAGAAGTTTACATGAGACTTAATGGAGGGGTAGATTAGGTTGTATAAGATCCTGTCGAAGATTTTGGTGAAAGAAGGGACGATAGTAATGGGGCGGAGATCTTTAAATGATGAGATCGAAGAAGTGCCATTTTTAGGGATAGGAGAGATCGTCGAATTGAGCCAGTCCGGGGGAAGATAGGTGGTTTCGAGACAATGATTAATAACATCTGCAATCAGAGAGAAGACGTTCCAGCCTAGAAGGGCAATCATACTGACCGAGACACCATATTGATCAAATTGGTGTTTAGATTTAATGTTTTTAATTGCTTGGGCGACGGAAGCCGGAGAGACATGGAACCAGCGTAGGTTCTCGGTGTCTCCGTTGTCTAACATCTCAACAGGCGGAGTGGGAGTGGAAAAGGAGTCGAGAAGGTGAGTCAGATAATCATTGGCGAAGCAGGGGTCGCCTGACTGAGAGAAGTTGATAAACGAGGTTTTAGGCTTTTGCAGCAATTGGTGTTTGATGATGGCGAACTTTGCCCGGGGATTAGGAGCTGAGCGGATGCGTTTTTCGATGTGGAGCGCTTGTTTGTTGATAGCCTGTTTAATGAGCCCATCAATGCGTCTCAGAGCGAGGGCGCGGGCAAGTGACGATGTGCGTAGGCGAGAGTTGCGTGCGAGGTTGTCACGTGCCTTAAACAGAGCGTTCAACTTATTCGTCGAGTATACTTGTTGAATAGAGGTGGCGGAGTTATAGTGGGAGGATAGGATGTTATGGACTTCGGAAAAGCACGAGGAGAGATTGTTTGGGAGAAAGAGGTCCCTCCAGTTAACTGTGTCACAGAGTCGGCGGAACTCTTCCCAGTTGGTGAATCGTCTGAAAGATTGGGTGTCTTCTCGAGGGGTGAAGGATAAGAGAGGTAAGAGGAAGGATACCTGACAGTGATCAAGATTGGGGAAGATCTCCCGAGAGCGAACATCGGTCACCTCGTTATTGGAGAGTACACAATCCAGTTGGTTGTTCCCTCGGGTAGGAAAATGCACGAATTGGTGTAGCAGGTTATCCGCGAAGAGTCGAAGCAGTGGGTGACTTTCGGAAGCTAGATTATGCCAGTTAGTCATGGGGAGGTTGAGATCACCCACAACGACGTACCGATCAGAGTGTAAAGAGAAAAAAGTAGATAGAAGTTGGGCCCCGCGGGTGTCGTCGATGAGTGAGATATTAGGGGGTCTGTAGACAACACAGGTAGATATGCTTTGGTTAAGGATTTGTAGCTGAAACGAGAAAAATTCCAATCCTTGAGAGTTCGATGTCGACAAGCGTTTGGGCATAAGAAGGGATCGGACATAGGCAGCTAGTCCGCCCCCACGACCGACAGTTCTGTCGCTACGAAGGAACGTGTATCCATGAATGAGGAAAAGATCATCACAGTGGATGGAAGGGGACAGCCAAGTCTCAACAAGAACGCATATGTCAATCTCGTTAGAGGACAGAAAAGCTCGTAGTTGATTGATTTTAGGCGTAAGTGACCTGCAGTTGATGAGGATTGCTGAGAGTGCTTTGAGAGAGGGATGGTTAGATCGGGGAGGAGAAGCGTGCGGGGGCTTTCCGCTGGCGGGCGGAGCGAGATCTAGGGCTGATGAGGGTGACAGACCGCTCGTTGACAAGGATAGAGTGGTCAGCGTCGATTTGGATTTCTGTTGTCCCGCGTTTATCAGGTGGGTGAGGCAGTTGTAGGGTTTGAAAGCAAAAGGGGGGCGAGATATCTGGGCTCGAGGGGGCACTCGGAAGCTGCGTTGAGGGGGCGAGCAGGGACAGAGAAAGATCAGGAGCTGGGACGCAACAGTCCAGGGTGGGGTCGATGATGGATTCAGTAGGGGGAGACGAAGTTGATGGGGCTGGGTCGAAGTTTTGCTTGGCCTTAGTAGACTTACGTTTTTTCGGTTTCTGGGTCATAGCATCTGTCACAAAGGTAACTTGTCGAGGGGATGTGGACCTGGCGGACGAGCTTGGGGAGAGAAGGTGCGTTATTAGGAGGCTTAGCGCGGCGTGGTCGGCCACGACGACGTGGTAAAGCTTGAGATAGTGTGGGGGGACTGGTTGCGGAGTAAGGGCTAAAAGTGAGAGGAAGGCCTTCAAATCGGGAAGGTATCAGTAGGGGTGGACTGGAGGAAGGTGCATCGCCAAGGATTCCGCCGTGAACTGAGCGGCTTTTCTTTGGGTTGCTCCAGCCCGGAAAGGCGTGATGAGCTGGAGGAGGGGGTGGTGTCCGGTTTATGGGTTTGGGCTTTCTCTAGAGTCCTCTGTAGCAGCGTGTAGTCTCGTTTTAGTTTGACTTGTCCCGGATGTTAAGATGGGCGAGTGTAGTTTGAGATGACGAACCTCACCGTCAGACAGTCTTTTGTGCGAGGAGAGAATAAAGGCTTGACCCTTTCCCGAGGAGATCTCTTTAAGGTGGCTAAAGTTGTCCCCTATTTGACTGATGAGATCTGAGGCCAGATCGTCCTTTGAGAGTGGGGAGCGCGGAGACCAAAGAAAGAGGTTTCGCTTGTTGTGGTTTCGCAGGGCAACCTCCCTGGCTACCCCATTCAGAAACGCATCCGCTTGACGCAACAAATGGGGCTGAACGGAGGAGACTGAAAGGTTGCCGGTCAGTGCTCCAAGTAATCCTGTGATGTCCGCCATTTGCTGTTGGAGATCAGAAATATTGGAGATAAGTCTTTTGGGTGAGGAACGGGGAGATGGGGGCTGGCGACGAAAGTTAGTTCATGGTGGAGTTAGATAAAAGAGCAGAAGTAATGTAGATTACGGTAAAAGAGAGGAAACTAATGAGTATTGATGAGCGAAAAAGAATAGGTATTAAAATGCAGAAATAAACGGGAAAATCGGGTGAGCTAGGAATAGATCCTTGATAACTGAAGGTAAATTCAAAAAAAATGTGTATGTAGAGTCCTGGTGTATCCTAGAGATGAAATCAGACAAGAAATCCCGAAAATCTGAAAATAAAAGCAAAATAAAACCCGATATCCTTCGAAATTAGAGAAAAATATTGAAAACCACAAGCATGCTCTCTCCGGTCGTTGCGTTCCACACGACAATCTTTAAAATACATATTACTCTTTCATTCTGCAAATAATAATAGAATAATAGAATATCTTTATTTGGATTCAAACCACACATATTCCATCAAATAATAAAATTGGAAATTGTACAATATATATTAAAATAATTATCACATCACAATATTTGTGCAATTCATCTCGTGTAGATAGGTATATCTCACTAGCTGTACAATACAATATGTCAATATCAGAAAATTCGACTGAAAAGAATAATATATACATCACCAAATTAGGAACAATTAAGGTATAATTCGAGTGTAACATTATGCAAAAATTGAGAACCATGACTAGCAATTGATTGTATGTAATGTTAACTAATTTGAAGATCTAGTGCATAACATTTCAATTATAATAATACAAAACTTGGAAATAAAATCTCAATAAAATCTGTTTCCGATAACAATTATCCTTGTCTCTTATTCAACCATGAGAAAGTATTATCATAATCAAAAAAATAAAAGATATCAGCAGGATTGCAGACTTTTTCAAGTTCAGTAAATATAGATTTAATAGACATCTTAGATGGAGGCATTTCTCTAAGCCCCTTTGGCAATTGATTATAAATTTTGTAGATTTTCGAGAAAGAGAATAACTTGCTCGCTACATTCCCCACAAAAGGAGGAGATATTGCCATATGTCCAGATCTAGTTCCAATTTCATGACTCTTTCTTATCGGAGTCATATAGGCACCAGTCCACTGGTTCAGATGGAAAACTTTTATACAATAACACATCCTCCGAAACCTACAGAGATTGCAATGACGCAAACTGTAATCTAGAGGCGTATATAGTGCAAGAAGTAGGACTAATATGTTTCACAACTTTTCTTTGTACAGCTTCTATCTTATTAGACAATCCTTTTTTTAATGGATTCCAGGTAGCGACAGCATATTCTAATACCGGTCTAATCCATATTATATACATTTGAAGTTTTATATCATTTGATAAAATAGTTCGATTTATTAGTGCCCATCTTTTCTTAGCACTGCCTACTATACTTTCAATATGTCTCTCAGCAGAAGCTGTACATTGAATAGTTATGCCTAAATCCTTAATTTCTTGCATAAGTTTAATCTCAAACACATCATTAATAACTGCATCATGAAAATAAACATAATGAAAGTTTGTTCTGTTCCCTATTTTTAAAGCTTTCGTCTTTTTATTGTTTATTCTCAGCCCTAGTGTAAACAAATATTTACTCAAATCATACAAATCTAAAGTCACATTATTTTTGGAGAATTCGACATTCCTTGGATCAATTGGGAAGATTATTTTTAAATCATCAGCGAATTTGCAAACTCGACCATTAAGGATTTTAGTTTCCAAATTTGCTAATACAATTTTAAATAAAATTGGCCCCAAGCTTGATCCCTGTGGAACTCCACTCGTTACTCGTTTTGATTTTGATATCAAATCATTTACTTGAATACTCATTCTTCGATTATATAGATAGTATTTAAGTAATCTAAAAATATTCGGTTCAATATTCAACAAACTAATTGCATTCAAAATAGCATCAAAAGATATAGAATCAAAAGCTTTTGAGATATCTATAAATACAATTAATGCATCTAAATTATTCTCGTCTAATGTGATTACATGTTTCCACATGGAAAGCATATTGGTAGTTGTCGATCTACCTTTCGTAAAGCCATGTTGACATAAGTCAAAGTCAGCCGGTAACATACGTTCTAAATGATCAAGTATCAATCGTTCTATTATCTTCAAAAACGAAGGGATAATAGAGATTAATCTATAGTCACTGGCGCACGTTGGCTTACTAACTTTTGGCAACGGCTTTGCTACAATCGTTAATATATCAATTGGTAATTTCCCATCATTCAAAATTCTATTTATAAAGTTGCAGAGTGCATTTCTAAATGTTAAGGGTAATTGAATTAAATTATCAATCGAAATACCAAGGTGATCTTTTTGTTTTTTTGATTTGATTTTTAAGATCAATTTTATCAATTCATCACTGTCAATAACAAGTCCAGGTTCATGGCCTCCTAAAGGATCTGATAGTTCTATAAAAGATTTCTCATTCTGTGGGTTGCATATCAAATTGACAAATACTTCCTGCAATTCACAGAGAAATCCAGACTCAGTTTTATCCACAGGTAGTATAAGCTTTAACTTTTCCTTGTATTTACTGTAATCTGTGAGGAGTTTAAATCCTAATCGAGGATTACTCTTCATTTTGGCCAAAATAATTCGTTCTGATCTTTGACGAATTATTAGCAGTGATGAATTAATTTCGTTATCAATGGAATCTAACCTCATTTGTTTAATACTGTTAATAAGACTACACTTTATTATATTGTCTCGTTTAATTCTTAGTTTACACAATTTCCTATTAATCCGTTTCGGTATAATGTCCGTAAACGTAGATGCCTGAAATAAAACAGATAATAACGATGAAACAGAGGAAACAAAATCATCAGTATTCAAGAAACAAAAACTCTCATAATCTATCAATATGCTTAAATCTCTAAAGAAATTCCAGTTTATTCTGGAACAGTGCATGTGTGCATTTTCATAACTTAGTTTCTGTGTTATGCCACTCAAGCATTTCCATTGTAGAATAATTTGTTTATGGTCCAATTCTTTGAAATAATTGACAACTTCATAACTGTGCGATTTCACCATTTCAATTTCTAAATATACATGATCTAAGCATTGCGAACCTCTAGTTGATTCATTTATAATCTGCTTTAGATCATGGTTAGAAAAAAAATTGGATAATTCACAGTCCTGTAACTTATTAAAGTCACCTACCACTACATTATAGCCATGGCAATCAAAGATATATTGAAAAGAATTGGTAAAAGTTTGATCATCAAATAAAGTAGCATACGGCGGTCTGTAAACCGCTGTTAAGATCAGATTATCAAATTGTATAGATAAGAAATCAATGATAGCATTATCATCACTAGTATGTAAAATTTTCGCCTTAAATACAGATTTACAATAAATGAGTACTCCTCCACCTCTTTTATCCAGCGATCTGTCCTTTCTGAATAAAGAATAATGAGGAATATCAAATTCATGGTTTTTTATGTCCTTGTTAAGCCAAGTTTCGGATAATATTATAAAGTCGAAATCATTACTTATTATAAAATTACACAGTAAAAAGTTCTTATTTTTAACACTTCGAGAGTTAGCATAAAATAGAGTAAATGTAGATAGCGACTTATCTAAACAAGTGTCCACTTTTACTGATTCAACCTTGATGGCTTCTTTACTATTCTTTTCACGGGCCTCGAGGCCATACTTCCATTCCCCTTTCTGTCCACAACAGTTAATAACGATACATCGTTTTTTGATGATGCAGTCACACTCGATTGAGTCCGTTTAACTGCTTCATCAGATATTGGCGGTTTCCGTTCCAGATTGTTCTTTAGCTTTTTTACTTTTGCCAATTTCCGTTGGAGGAACGTTTTGTCCCGTCCAATAAATATGCTGTGAAAGCTCAGATTCTCCTCTTTCTTTTTATTGATCGATTCTAATTGCATATTTGTCGGCCTTTTTGATAATTTGACAATTACCGGCCTTGGACGATCAGCTCGTTTCCCCACCCTGTAGCATTTAGTAATAGCTGCATGTGTTTCTTCTTTTATTAACGTATTTAATTTCTCGACTTCTTTTACATCAGCATCTTCATCTAGATTAAATAAGACTAATTGATCCTGTTTGCTAATACGTGCTGAAACTTCGTTTGCTAATATATTTAGTATTTCCTCACCAGCTGATTTATCTTTAACTAGCATATCACCTTCCACCGTTAAATCGGCCAATTCGCTCCATGGTTGAACATCAGTCTGTAATTTGTCTAGCTTCACAAGTAATGTCTCATTCTGTTCAACTAGATCAACTATACGCGCACTTAAAGTTTCATTACTTTTCACCACTTGCTCAAATTTTTTTGCATTCACAATTGAATCATTCTTCAATATGGACATTTCATTCTTCATCAATTCCATGGAATTTTGAAGATCCATAACAATTTTTTCCATATCGGAATGCGACAAAATCGGAGCCATGTCAAACCGCGCGCACTAGTTTAAAAGCTATCAGAACTATATAATCAGGCCTTTATAAGGGTCACTAACGGTATTGTTTTCCATTTTTGACTTCTTTGTAGCGTTGCGCGTAAATTTGGACTAAAGGTTACACAGGATTACACATGACTAACATTTGTTATAAGCATTCCTTTTCATTTGCTTGGCTTTCAGCGCTGGATTAAAAAGATCGAATCTATATTCTACCATTATGTAAATAACGATTATAATAAACTGAAATAAATGATTGCGAAATGACAAAATGTGGTACAAAATCTTAATTAAATTCATTTATTTTGTTTACCAAATTTTATAATGTCTTGAATAAATTTCTTCTTCCAGTTGAACAATCCTGTTAATCTGTAATCAATTAATATTTAAGGTTCGAGTGATGGCAATGAATATTGATAAGGAGAATGTAGCGAGCCTCTATCGCTCTTCGAATGTGAAAACACAAAAGGACACCACTCTGAAGCGTGGTTTAAATGTAATAAATCAAAATTCAAATTTAATTGAAAATCGTTTAAACCATTGTGTTTCGTCTAAGCTTATGACAGATACGCAAAACTTTAACGCATATGGCCCAAAAGAGCAGTGTTTTAGTGGAAAGTTTGAAGGTATATTATAATTCTTATTTTAGACGATTTTCTAGATATAAGAAATAGATTTGGTTTTTGTGACCAGGAATTTAAAGCTGTGGCGTTATTAATGAGTTCTTTGAAATTTGCGCAATTTGACGATTCACCACCAACTGATAGCGAGTGTAAGTCATCATATTTCTTTATCATTTTAGATGAAAACTCGTTTTACGATGACGACCATCCTTCTGCAATGACTATTTCTGATTTCTAATGTGTTGTGAAATATTTGCTGTTAAATAAAAACACGTTAATTTTTGAAAAATTAATTTATATGCCTCCATTTTAGCCAACATTTTTCTTCGTTGAATAGATATTATTAGTCCAGAGGTACTGTTTGTACTTTAAAGTTTTTGGCAATTAATAGTATACTAACTAAAGTTGGTTTAAAAATTAAATATAGTGTTGTTATTTCGATAGTGTGGTTTTTTAGATTCTTCATTTTATATTCGATTTGTCATTTAAAGTTTATCAATAAGATTATATTCGCGTTAATGCAAATAGTGTACACATGGCAAAGTATCTTTACTTCTGTGCATAATTATTTAAAGAATCTTCATGATAATACTTTATTTAAGGATAAAACAACACACAAAAGCATCTGTTTAACTGAACAAAAGGTTACTCTAATTGTAAGTAATACATTTTTTATATTACTGCATATTTTACAAAAACTATTGTGAAAGGCGAGGTGCCAATCTTGATTGGGGGAACCCAAGAAATATAGTCATTAAAGATTCTCTTTGGGTTCATTATTCATGAGCGCTGGTGTATGAACCAATCCGTTTTACCATATTATAAAAGATAGTAATATTTTGCTCGGGAAGCTATTAGAAAGCATAGGTAACCTATCGTGTTCCTCGATGGAATCAGAAACGACTTTATTCTAGTAAAACAACGATGCTGGGCTACTGATATTGGTGGCTTAACTCGTCAATGCAACACTGCGTACAAATTTGGTCCATACATCAAATTTGCATTCGCAATCATGCTTGAGTTGGCTCAGTTGACTTCTACAGTTTGTGATGAATCCTTTTGACAATAAAAGTAGTGGTCACTTACGTTAAAGCGCAGATAATAGGAAGGTCCTATTATTTCACATTCCTCACCCAAATATATAATGGGTAAAAGGCGTAATACCGGTTCCTCCTGATGAGTCGCCAGTAAGCACGAAATGAATGTGCATGAGATTATAATTTCTGTTCATGTTATCTTTAGTTTATCCTTCTGGTCACAATTGAACTAATTTGTTACTAAGTTCGCATAACCTAAAAAATACTTGCATATATTAGTTCTCCGCAACAAACAGTATCTATCGGATATCGCAATACTTGGAATGTGGTAGTTTTGCCATTTTTATATTGTACACAATAATAAGACTTACTCATTTTGGACGATTATCTCCCTACGGATTACGGTAAAAAGCTCGTGCATATCGTCTTAATATCTATTCTTCGAAAGTTTGAAAAATTCCCAATGGATACCATCGTTTGTGACAGTTTTGTGGTACCTCATTAGAGTGGAAATACACCACTACCAAGAGAATAAGCTTCGATACCAACCTCTTTGCAAGTCAGATGTCACTTCGTTTGTAATGTGTTGAATTGTCGAGATTTGTTAAAGTTGGTTACGAACGTCATGGAAACGGGAAGCGCACATATTCCTTTGGCATGATGACCATTGTTTCTATGCTGGATCTTAGCATACGATTTAAAGATGTTGTTATTCCTGGACTTTGTTTACAACTCATTAGCAAAATCGCGTCAGCCTTAATGTTGCGCTACGTAGCTGACAGAAAATGTGTTGCGAAGCTGTTTGACCAAGGTGCGATTTTTTCTTTTCGAAGCAGATTCCGCGTATTTATGAAGTTTGGTTGTATTAGAAAAAGAAACTAAGTTCTTATACTTCATTATTGGAAAATGAGTGGAGATTTGCTGAGTCTGTTCCATCGTACTTTTGCAAATGTTTTTTCGCATACTGTCGGCTGCTGATTTAAGTAGTCGAACGGCGGCATACGTATCCTTGGAGATTTTATGAACAATATCTTTTTCCGGTACACGAATATTGAAATGGAATACGTGCAATCGAATGGAGCGGAATGTATACAGAATACCAACGGATCAACTGCTAGCTAGATCTATTAATTGAACCTATGGAGCACCCGTAATACACTTTCGCTACAACTTCGAGAATTCTGGTCGATTTCAGTAAAATACCACATCAGTCCTATTTGCGTTGTTTAAATCAATGTCTTCTAGATGAATACAGTCAATGGATCTGGGAAATTGAGTCCACATGGACCAAGTTTTGGGCATGATTTGACGGCTTCATTCCAATTCAACAGTCAATCATTGGGTGTATGGTAATAAAAATTCTTCATAGCAAGTTTGCGAGCACGAAATTGACGTCAAACTCATTGTATTAAATCCGTAGAATATCGCAAAATTATATGCATTGCGGTTTGATCCCCGCTGTACAGTTTTCAGTCGTACTATAATGATGGTCATGGCAGGTCGAAACACGTCAGTATGTGTGACGGATAGTAGCTTTTATATGTTGTTTGACTGGTTAAATACACTGGGATTAGTTTTTATTTTTAGCTCGCAAACTTCATTTAAAGACACTCATGCCAATTGTTTTTGGATATTCAAAAATAAGAATTTACTTGCTAATAATCTTGCGATATTTGTCAAAACATTGATTATGCTAAACTTGTGAACCTGATTCTGGTCTATGTTTGAGTCTCCTTTGGCTAAAATGTAGCCGAAATTTTAACCTTGCCCTGAAAATCGGTTCTATACTGCTTAACCAAGGTTACGATCTTGGTATAAACGCCTGATCCATTATGTACATACATTTGTCAGTAAAAACTAAGTATTATATAGTGTGGAAAAGGCAATTCATCCAGTAGAACGGTTTCGTCCTTATTTGGAACTCATCACGTACTGTACAGAAATTGCCGCGACATGATGTCTCAGTGGTTAGAGCACCAGGTTCCGAAGCAGACGTGCCCAGGTTCTAGCCATGTTCACGGAAAATTCTGGACAGTACATGATGAGCTCCCAGTATGGACGAAACCGGTCTACTAGATGAATCGCCTTAAACTGTATAATACTGAGTTTATACATACGTACGTAATGGGTCAAGTGTTTGTATCAAGATCGTCATCTTGATACAAGTAATTGTTATCAAGACCCGAGCAACCAATGTTCGTTTAATGAAATAAATTTTAATTTCAATACAACTTCCCCATATAGCGTGGTGGCTGTAATACGATTCATTGTACCCTTCCTGTGTGCAAAAACAAAAATAAATTTTATCAGATATAAGAAACATTTCTTTCGCATTGTCTTCTCAAATATCTACTAATGAACATATCTTTATATATAAATTGGAAAGCAAAACAAGATAGAAATATGTGAACATAGAGAGAGTGTGAAAAACAGAAACCAATCAAATTGCGTGCGTCACATCCAGTTCAAGCTCAATGTTTGTACGTGCTTCTTCTGCTTACATAAATCCGGCTGCAATTTGTTTATCCATAAGACTTCGTATGTGGCTAGCTCCCTTTTGCTTCCACTTATGTGTAAGTAGAAGAAGCACGTAAGCATTGAGTTTGGAACCCATTTTACCAATTTGATTGGTTTCAGTTTTTCACACTCTCTCTATGTTCACATATTTCTATCTTCTTTTGCTTTCCAATTTATATATAAAGATATGTTCATTAGTAGACATTTTAGAAGACAATGCGAAAGAAATGTTTCTTATATCTGGTAAAATTTCTTTTTGTTTTTGCACACAGGAAGGGTACAATGAATTTTATTAAAGCTCGCATTTCAAAAGAATGTGGATGTTTAGTTGGAACTTTAGGTCTAAAATGATCCAAAATATGCTCCATATAACCAAAAGACATCATTTGGTATAAAACTGAATATTGTGTGTAGTTTGCGGCGGGGTGGCTCAGTGGTTAGGCACCACATTCCGAAACAGGGTGCTCAGGTTCTAACCCTGCCCGCGGTAAATTCTGGACAGTAGGTGATGAGTTCTCAATAAGGACGAAACCGGTCTACTGGATGAACCGCTTCTATTAACATGTACAATGCATAGTCTATACTGACAAATTTATGTACATAATGGGTCAAGATCGCAACCTTGAAAAAATGTGTCTGAATTTTTGTTACTTAGTCAAGTCAAAGTTAATTTAAAATACTTTATCGAGGAATTTGTGTAATTAAAAAATACTGATTATGACCTAAATAGTCATTTAATAACGTACTTGATAGCAATAAAATTTGGGTTCCTATTTTCCTTTTGTGCTCAATACCAATTCTGTCTATATAAATTCAAATAATCTTATATTTATATGCTTTAAATTTATGCAAAAATTACAGTTCGTGTTTTGTTCATCAACTACTTAAGTTATTAAACGAACTAAATACATCAAGAGTTTATCATTTAAGCATTATAGTCACTACTATGTCTAGCGACACTGTTTTATCTCACTATATTGACATCACCTATATTGTTTGGGTCGTTAATGCGTATTCCCTCAGAATTTATTATAAGCATGTCATCCAGCCGAGACTTAATTATCAATAAATCCGCATTCAAAGTGTTCATCTTTGTAGAGAATACTCTTATTAAGTGGCTATTGCTACAAATTCCTCCCCCCTCAGGAGTCGGACTTCGCACCCTACTTAAGCGATCAAGTGCAACAGACCATGGTCCGTCGGGCCGATCGAAGCAAACCATCCTTTTCCGTAAGGTGAACCATAGGAGATCTAAAAACAGATGAGGATTGTTCGAGAACGCCGGTCTCCAACATTTCTTGTGTTACTCGAATCGCTGCTGCTAGTTTATTTGGAGGAGCAACGTATAATTTTGATTGTTTGTAACCTTCATATAGGTTAAAGAGGTCTACCTTTGGACCTGGACATTCGCTGGAATGATGAAGTTGGAATATAATGTTGTATCGACTTTGAAACTCTTTCCACCCCCGGTGCAGACAACCGGTCTCCTGCACCTCGGGGACTATCGAACTCGTGCAGAAATTGGTAGCGTGAAATGGCATTGAAAGAAATTTGAGTGACCATTTATCTTTTGTCTGTTTTACAACGCTGGCATATAGTGCAATTTTGACAATAGCTACGATTTTTTTGGACACGCCAGGCCAATAAAACCGCGATTGCAATATCTCTGAGGCGCCGGGGTGTCTCCAGGTATCACGCAAGAAGGCCATCAATTCTGTTCGTATAGACTCCTGAACAAGCCATTGCACTTAAACATTCATTGATTGCGCGGGTGGTGGTAAAAATTCTTTATATAAAGTTAGCGAGCTTGAAGTCAACACCAATCCTATTTTATTTAACCACTCATCGAACAAAATAACAAAACTAACGCTAGTCGCACACACTAACGCGCTTCGAATTTCCATGGTCATCATCAGAGTATAACGGCAAATTGACTAGCGAGGATCAGACAGCATTGCATATACATGGAAAGCAAAATTAGTTATTCCGCTCTCACCTCTAGTAGTGTCGCATATATTGCACTCGACTGGAAATGTCGGCTGCACAATTTCTATGCAGTCACGAACATTAACTGTTTGCAGCTTTCGCCACAGATATATACAGGCAATACAATTAAACAATAATTGATTGCGCGGGAGTTGGTAAAACTTCTTTTAATCAAGTTTTCCAGTCGAGTACAATGTATGGGATACTACTAGAGGTGAGAGCCGAATATCTAATTTTGCTTTCCATATATATGCAATGCGGTTTGATCCGCGCTAGCCAGTTTGCTGTCGAAAACTGATGATGATCATAGAAGGTCGAAACGCATCAGTGCGTGCGACTGGTGGTTGTTTTGCTATGTTGTTCGACGACTGGTTAAATACAACGAGATTGGTGTTTACTTCAAGCTCGCAAACTTGATTTAAAAAACCATTGCACTTGTTGTCCTTCTTTTCGCACCAATTTTGACCGTTTTGCAGGCTCAACGTTTTATGTGGTGCAGACACCACTGTTGTTATTTACTGAATGACTATTTCCTGACGTGTGGCCTCATTTCCCTGTTCTTCAGAGACATTGATACGTGGCGAAACTCGAACACCGGAAATTCTTTTGAGCGCATCGGCTGCCGCATTCTAGATATCGGCTCTATGATGAATTGTTACATCGTATTCCTCGGGTACTTCAATTTTTCGGTGTTTTCTTTCCTTCTCCATAGTTAGTGATCTTTAATACACTAGTGCCTTATGATCGGTAAAAATGTCTATATGTCCACTGATGACAAAATGTCTAAACTTTCGTAGTGTCCATTGTACGACCAGTTATTCCTTTGCTGTTGCGGTATAGTTTTGCTCAGCCTTAATGAGTGTGCGATTTATATATAGCGCCGGCCGTTCGTCCGCTTCTAACACTGTTTCTATTCTGATATCTAGCGCGTCTGTAACAGTTGACATACCACCTCCTGGAAAGTCAAAATAGTTGCGTCAATTAATTTCTGTTTACATAGGATAAAAGCTTCTTGAGCCTCCGTCGCCCAACAAATTGGTATCTTTACACTAGGGTTGTTGCATAACCGCCATTCCTGCGAGATATAATGTGTAGAAACTCACCAAACCAAAATACTGGCGCAATTGTTTTCTAGTAGTGGGCATCGGATAGTCATCTATAAGCGGTACATACGAATCTGATGAAATACATCCCTCCGTTGAGACTGAGTGACAGGAAACCCAATTGTCGACCTGTCTGATGCGTGTCATGGTATCATTAAGCAACTCACCCGGTGTTGATTTGAGTCTGTACAGTTCTGAGAACAACTGAGGCCTGGCTCGGAAGTGATCCAACACTCGTGTTTCATATTCTCTATACGTCAGGTCGCCAGGCAATTCTAATTTGACTGAAATTGTCCTGTCACCTAATTCATGGACAGCCACGAGCACTATATGTGCTTCTAATGCAGGTTCTTGCGCTCGAACAGAGACTTCACATTTTTCGAACCACAACTGTGGTCTTTCCACATCCAGGGGTGGAAGCATAGGCTTAAATTCTGATGATGGTCAGAAAAAAATTGTCGATTCGGATGAAAACACAGGCATGTATCCATCTGCTGCCTCTTGGGAACGGTTTCCACTGTTGACTTTAGCTATATTGTTTGAGTCGTTTATGTGGATACCTTCAGAATTTATTATAAGTGTGTTGTCCAGCCGAGGCTTGATTATCCATAACTAAACAATCAAAGATTACATTTGTGCAGAAACTACTCTTACTAAGTTATTCAATACGTTAGAAGTCGTTTGCTTAACAGAAATGCTTCATTTTTACACAATTATTTATATTTTTCTTGTATAAATCGTGTCCATTTTGTAAAAAAATAAAAATATATCAATTAATTTATATTCACTTCTACGGCTCAAATACTGCTTACATTGTTGTGCTGACTTTTTCATCTTTATTCGAGCACTTCTGCGAGGACTTTCTGTTGTATTATCTTCAACCTTAGATCAGACATTGGGAGCATTCTCGGCCTCAAAGGCGGCTATTGCTACACACTCCACCTCGGTAGAGTATGCTGGGTCGCTGTTCAGTGCAGATATAACTAGTCCGTCGCATAGGCCCGTGTTTAAAATTCGTTATTAACAATCAAGTGTACATTTATTATTACATCTCTCTTGTGCTACTGTCAAAGTAGCCAGGTGCACAACCGAGACTTGTCTCTAATGATACCTTACGTTCGCTTTGGGTCTCGGTGTGGCGCATTTGTGGTGTACACGTTATCAGTTTCCCGGCGAAAAGCGGAGAATAAAAACCACCGCGGTAAAGTTGATTATCCGGTTTAAATTAAAATCTCAAAGATTTTCGTATTATTAGTTTCGTTGATTTAAAGTGACGTGTTTAAAATTAACGCCTATATGCACTACACTGTCAGCTGTAACGAACTTATGCATTGTGACCGAATCGTTCGTTTCTGAGGTTTGGCATTCTCTTGCAAATTCCTCGTTATTATAATGGCTGGATATCATTTGGCCTCATCAGGATATCGACTGCTTCCTTTTTCTGGTCCAGTCATTGCAGCGACATCATCGCTCGCTGTCACAGCAGCATCAACTGGTGCTCCTTTGTTGTGTGGTCGTCGTTTCGTTTGACAATTTCGATCTAACTGCAAATTTAGACTAATTTATTTATTTATTTGAGTCGTATTTCTAATCTTTCATATATCCTCCGGTTTTATTTTCCCCATTTGTTTGCGTACTTAGAAATTTTCAGCCAATAAATCTGCCACGTTGTTGTTAAAAATAAAGGGAAATTCCAGTGAATGTTCGTCATTGTTTAAAAAATCATATAATAACATAAATTATCGCAACAATAGGCAATGGCTAAGGAAAGCTGAATTTGAATTAAAAAATTCAAAACATAAACAATACTCTTAATAGAAATTCACATAAACCTATATTGTACAATCTAGTTCAAGGATGAACGTAACTTTTGTTAGTGGTGGTCTGCCGTTTGATTAATTATTTAAACCCATTTAACATTAAAATTTTCTATGATCCGAGGCAGAATTTCATGTCGTAACGTAAGCCTGGTGATGTCAA
>JAQBSW010012001.1:0-18207 GCA_029291075.1 Eudiplozoon nipponicum | reverse complement strand
AGACGCCTGTTTTGCATTTCCATGACTACTCGGATAATCGCTATAACTGGAGCAAACAAGGGGAAAATTTAATCTTTCTTCCACATCCTTTTCAATACCTTCTCATAATTGTTATTTGTGGAGTAAATGACCTCAACAAACTATCCAATATTGCAAATATATTTTATACATAAATCCAGTTCACATTCTTTTGTTTTCATGTGACTCTTCCGGAACGTGTTTCCCCATGTGGTGCTATTACTTCGATAGGTTTCACCTCCATATCGTACTTGTTTACAATTCGCTCTTTTTCATACAGCATCTTCTCCTCAGATCTTGTCGCAGACTCCTAGTGCCTTTACTGAATCTGTTCTTCAATCTTGATCTTCAATACGTTAACATGTAGAACGAAGCGATCCAGGTGTAGAAACCACTTTGTTTGATTCATCTTCACGAATGCATTCCTGTTAGTTGTTCGATCGTCTTGGAGTGGCTCTTTATAAAATAGAGGTAAGCATCTGCTCTTGTTATCGTTTGTTATGTATACGTGTGAGTTCACCTCCCAATATGAATTCATAAGACACTTTTCCTATAAGATTCCAGTCTTTTTTGTAGCTTAACGACTCAGTTTGTACATGAGAGCTCCTACAAACCAAACTACTGGACTAGATGTTCTTTTTAGTTCACTTGGAATTAATATAACCTCAACGGTTCTCATTAAACAAGTTCAGCTATTGTAAATCATATCTATTTCACATCGTCAGCAAGCCTTCTGTCAAATAGTGAAGCAACTTCATCCTCCAGCGAACTTAAATTCATGTTTAGCGCACTATGCAGTGTTTATATCATGACACTAAGTCTATGATTGAATGCAGTTTTGTAACGTACCTCAAATGGTATGATATTCAATGATCGGCTAAATTGATCAGACATTAATTGGCTACCACAGTCGCTACTGACCCTTAATAATGCACCAGAATGGAACACTCTATAATACAGGTAAATAATTAAAACTTCAACCATTGAAATCGCATCATCATTCGGATGACTGCAACGAACGTACTATTGCGTGAAGATAATGCCGATGCATAACACAATCCGCTGTTATCCAAATAGTTTTTAATCCATTTACAGTAAGTTGCCAAAAATTGCATATTTTGGGCTCTTATCTAAACCCGAATGACTTTCGACATATTTAGCCATATGTATCTTTATATGTAAAATACGATATTAGCTTCTATAGATTTTGAAAAATTTAGCAACTTAATTCTTACGGGTCATAAGGTCCTAGAGAATTCAATACTCTTGCGCAAATAAGCTGGTTACTTAGCCAACCCTATTGTTGGGAGTTCAATAATTCGCGCTTCCACTATCTGCTTTTTTAACTTTCTAATGAATTCAATTGTACTGACGAGTATCTCTGTGACCACTTCGGACGACTTAGCCCAATCCACAGATGTTAATGTTGTAATATCACACAGCATGTTCTTCGCTCTCTAGAAATTTTCTTTGTCCTTCTGTATAAATGCAGTGGACCAGACATTCTTATCGTGCTATTTTCACGGTCACAATTTCCAGTTAAATATCCGAAAATCCCAACTATTCCTGGTAAAAAACTGCTTTAATAAATAGTTATCCTCAAGAATCTACGCAATTGGCGTACAGTTCGTGCTCCGGTAATTATTTAACTTCCAAAGTCTAATTCTCCCATTAGAAAAGGAATGCCTAAGAAACCTCACTGTTGGGAAAACTATGTTGCATCTACCTAGTCTGACCGTTAAACCATATTGTTTCCACTTAATAAAACCGCGTCTAACTGCCTCCTGTGCCCTTTCTGATATTGATTACATGTGATTATATCGTCCATATACATTCTAGAAAATGAACAGTCCTGAAGGAAATTCCGCTAATAGAGTGAGTGGTCTGGATTGCTTTATACATTCTTATCGATATCTGTAACAATTTGTATGGTAAAACTCCATAAATTGGCCTTACGGTGATGGATGCAGACGCCGCCGCAATAAACATATGATAGTATGCTCTCTGCAAATCTATTGTATTGTATAACTCATACCTTATTTTATCCCCGTAGCAATGTGCTCTGGCTCAGTAGAAGATACGTATCGCAATTTATTACTAAATTCAATTATTTAAATCAAGACAGCGAGCTTCAAGTAAACGCCAATCACATTGCATTTAAACAATCGTCAGACAACATAGCAAAACTGGTGTTTTGTCTTCCGTGTTTATTATAAGCGTATCGTCTAGACTAGCCTTAATTATGCCTAATTCTGCAGTTAAATTATTCATTCGAGAAGTCAATGCCTGAATCACCGTTTCCAACCCATCAGAAGACATATTAAATGTACCACAAATGCTTTATTTTTACTCAATTATATATAGAATTTTGCTCGCACAACGAGCATCGATTTAATAAAACAAATTTACACATTAATTAATTTATGTTCACTTCAGCTCGAAGTCTGCTTTTCTCATTGGGCTGACTGCTTCATTCTTATACGGGCGCTTCTGCGAGGAATTTCTGTTGAAATAATGTCTGCCCTAGATAAGACCCTTTGTTCATTATTTGTCTTAAAGTTGGCCATTGCCACATCTCCCCCCCCCCAGGAATCGGCTTTCGCACTCTGCTTAAACGATCCAGTGCAACAGCTCGTGGTCCATCGGCAGGCTAACAAAAACAGTATTGTGCTCTGCGTCCACCCTCTCCACGCGATACGGCCCATCATTGACAGCCTGCAGTGCCATTGGCTCGACCTTCGCTACCATGACATAGTCGCCGACCTTAAGGCGAGTGCGTGTCGGTTGCCTTGTATAGCCTTGTCGCTGTGTGGCGCCTACATATTCAGTTAACTGTTTTAGTCGTTCCTGAATATCCGCTATGGTGCAGCGCTCATGGGATCCTTGGATTACCGGTTCACCTGGCAGTCTTATGTGTCCTCCATAGACCATGGTCGTTGGAGCGAATCCTGTAGCTGTTGAGACTGTAAAGCGCATGGCCCGCTCGACCAAATGTAATTTGTCTCTCCACGTTCCCGGGCTCTCGTGACACCAACATCGCAGTACCTCTTTCATCGTCCTATGTGCGCGCTCAGCCGTCGCATTGGTTTGCGGGTGATAAGTGGCTGTGCTTTATGTCAAGGTCTTTGCACCACTGATTAAATTCTTTCGACTCAAACTGTGCGCCTTGATCGGTAACAGTATCTTGTGGTTGACCGAATCGACTGAGCCATCGCTCTTCTAAGCACGTTATAATCTTTTCTGTTGTGATCTACTTCAGTGGTACAAACTCGACCCATCGGGTAAACTTATCGACCATGGAAAACACATAGGACACGCCGCCGCGAGCTACCGGCGGTGGACCTACCAGGTCGATATGCAGAAACTCGTTCCGTGCAGTGGCATTGAAAGCAATCGGGGTGACCTTTCTCGTTTTTGTGGTTTACAACGTTGGCATGTAGTGCACTGTTGACAATAGCTACAAATTTCTTTGGACATACCAGGCCAATACAATCGTGACTGCAATGTGTCAATGAGCCGCCCAGCGCCGGGATGTCCCAACGTTTCATGCCAAAAGGCCATTAATTCTGTTCTTATAGATTCTGGCACAAACCATTGCACTGTTTGTCCTTCTTTCCGCACCAACAGGCCGTTCTGTAGACTCAACGTTTTATATGGTGCAGACACCACTGTGCCGTTTTTTAATTGATTGACTATTTCCTGACATGTAGCATCTCTTCCCTGTTCTTCAGAGACTTTTATAAGTGGCGAAACCCGCACAGCGGAAATTCTGCTGAGCGCATCGGCCGCCGCATTCTCGATTCCTGCTCTATGATGAATTGATATATCGTACTCTTCTAGTTCTTCAATGGCTCGATGTACACGTTTCTTCTCAATACATAGTGATCTCCAATGCACTAGCGCTTTGTGGTCAGTAAAGACGTCCACGTGTCCCCCGATGACAAAATATCTAAACTTCCGCAGCGCCC
The DNA here is from genome assembly GCA_029291075.1 of Eudiplozoon nipponicum. NCBI lineage: Eukaryota > Metazoa > Platyhelminthes > Monogenea > Mazocraeidea > Diplozoidae > Eudiplozoon > Eudiplozoon nipponicum. The sequence goes on along the minus strand of JAQBSW010012001.1, from coordinate 14,221 downwards.
ATTGTACGGCAAGTAATTCTTTTCTGTGACTGTATAGTTCTGTTCCGCCTTAGTGAGTGTGCGACTTATATATTGCGCAGGACGTCCGTCAGCTTGTAACACCGCTCCTATACCAATATCTGACGCGTCTGTAACAATTGACATATTACCTACCGGGAAAGTCAAAATAGTTGCATCTATTAATTTCTGCTTGCATAGCATAAACGCTTGTTGAGCCTCCTCCGTCCAACGAAATGGTATCTTGGCACTAGTTAACTGAGATAAGGGCTGGTGCGTAACTGCCATCCCTGCGAGGTATGGTCTATAGAAATTCACCATACTAATAAACCGGCGCAATTGTTTTCTAGTAGTAGGCACCGGATAATCCCTGATAGGTTGTACATTCGAATCTAACGGCATGCATCCGTCCGCTGAGACTAAGTTCCCCAAGAACCGCACTTCTTGACCTATCTGTACCTTTTCTGGATTAAAATGTAATCGCCATTCTACAGCTTTGGCCAATATCTTCTGCAGCCTCACACGTAATTCGTGTTCAGTAGTGGCCCATATAATAACATCGTCTACGTAGGCTGTTGTACAAGTTAAGTCAGACACGAACGAGTCCATCATTCTTTGGAACACTTTCGGTGCGTTTTTAAGACCAAATGGTACCCGGGTGAATTGGAAATGACCTTGGGGTACTTGTACCGCTAACTTCCATCGGTCTTCGGGCCGCACGCCTATTTGCCAAAATCCCTGTTTAAGATCAAGCACGGCAAACCATTTGCCTCCCGCTAGCTGTAAGAACAGATCACGCAGAGCCGGCATGGGATACGGGTCCGGTTTAGTTACTGAGTTCAATTGCCTAAAATCAGCCGCTGGTCGGAGCGAACCATCCTTTTTCGTAACATAAACCATCTGAGCACGAAAAACAGATGTTGACGGTTCAAGAACGCCGGCTTCTATCATTTCTTGGGTTGCACGAGTCGCCGATGCTAATTTCTTTGGAGGAGCACCATATACTTTTGGTGGTTCGTAACCGTCATTTAGTTCTAGCTATAGCTTAAACTGGTCGACCGTCGGCCCTGGACGCTCGCTACAATCAGGCAGTTGGAATATAATGTTATATTGGGTTTGAAGATTCTTCCACCACCCAGGCAAACAACTGGTCTCCTCTTGCATCTTAGGGGTACATATAGACTTTATTGAACTTATTCCCTCAGGCCGCGATAGGCATACACGTTTATTTTGACAGCCTATCGTCTTAATCCATTTTCTAATGAAATCAAGTCCCAATAAGGGCGTTTGCGTATTCGAAACAACAAAAGACATATGATAGACATTTTCATTTATTAACAACTTCGTGTCCCACTCGTCAACAGCCACGATCGATGCGCCCGATGCCTGACATAAACTTGCTTTCGTAGGTTTTACATTGTTCAATGGCCAAGTCAATGGTAGTACCGACACATCAGCTCCAGTATCCAATTGCATTATTACTGGCTGTCCGTTGAAGAGTTCTAAAAATTTAACTTTAATGAAAATTCTTACATTTGGCAATGTTTCTCACACTTCCTTTTCTTCAAAGGCCATCTGGTTCGGACCACTTTTTTGTTTGTTCCGCTGGTCTTCATTCGATCTACCCGTCGGAGCCACCAAAGGATTAATATTTGTGCCCTGCTCTCTCCCACCTTTATTTGTGAGATTGTGCACCCTGTTACCCCACTGCACTGGCCGTTCTCGAGGAGCAGTACATGGGTTTTGCTGACGCTTATACGTCGTATTCGTCGGAGCTGGAGTCCTTATATACTGACTTTGCTTCCAGGCCACTGGCTGTTGCCTTCTGTCGCGGAACTGCTTATTATGCCGCGAAGAATTCCAATACGGTATGTCGCTCCTGTCAGATGTCGTAACTGGACCCATGCGTGGAGATGCAGCTGCCACTTTGTTTGTCATTATGGCCGAACTTTGAAGAGCCTGAAGTCTCTCTTCAAGGCCTCCCTGGGCGCTGGATATTTTACAGTATCTGGTAGGATCCAGCAGCATGAACATGATGGCCTTATGTGGTTGCAAGCCGGGTAAAGACTCGGTAAGCTTCGAGAACCACCGCTTGATACGTGCCATGGTATCCATGGGCATCTCACCCATTAATGGTTTCAGGCTGTATAATTCTAAGAACACTTCCTGAGGCTTAGCCCGGAAATGATCCAACACGCGTCTTTTGTATTCTTCATACGTGAGGTCAACCGGCAATTCCAATTGGACTGCTACTGTCTGGTCCACTAATTCCTGGACAGCTACACGCACAATAGGTGCTTCCAATGTAAATTCTTGGGCTCGAACTGATGCTTCAAATTTTTCGAACCACAACTGTGGCCTTTCCACATCTAGTGTGCCAACATCGGCTTAAACTCTGATGACGGTCTGAAATAACTCGTTGATTCGGCTGAAAACGCCGGCATATTTCCTCCTGATTCCACTTCGGCGCGGTCGCCATTGTTTTGTCCACCTATGTTTGATGGTCCACGTACTTGTATGTCTTCCGTGTTTATTATAAGCGCATCGTCTAGACGAGCCTTAATTATGCCTAATTCTGCACTTAAATTATTCATTTGAGAAGTCAATGCCTGAATCAACGTTTCCAACCCATCAGAAGACATATTAAATGTACCAATAATGCTTTATTTTTACTCGATTATATATAGAATTTTGCTCGCACAACGAGCATCGATTTAATAAAACAAATTTACACATTAATTAATTTATGTTCACTTCAGCTCGAAGTCTGCTTTTCTCATTGGACTGACTGCTTCATTCTTATACGGGCGCTTCTGCGAGGAATTTCTGTTGAAATAATGTCTGCCCTAGATAAGACCCTTTTTTCATTATTTGTCTTAAAGGTGGCCATTGCCACACTGCGACTGGCGGTAGTTTTGCTATGTTGTCTGACGGCTGGTTAAATACAATGGGATTGGTGTTTACTTCAAGCACGTAAACTTGATTTAAATAATTTTAGCACGACCCGCGCAATCAATTATTGTTTAATTTTATTACCCATATATTTAGTTGTGACGAAAGCTGCAATCAGTTAATGTTCGTGACTGCATAGAAATCGCGCAGGCGACTTTTCCATCTCAGTAAAATGTATGCGAGACTACTAGACGTGAGAGTCGAATATTTAATTTTGCTTTCCATTTCCATGCAATGCGATTTGATCCTCGCCAGTCAGTTTACCGTCGTACTCAGGAGGTAGTTTGGCTATGCTGTCTGATGACTATTTAAACACAATGGGATTGGTGTTTAGTCAAGCTCGCAAACATGATTTAAATAATTGTTTCATTATATTACCAAATTCAATGTTTAACAACTACCATGAACCCTTCATGTTTGGCCGTCTATGAATTCTTTCCTCTAGTAATGGTTCGAATTCTTCAAAAATAACCCGATGCTTATTAGTCACTAACGTATGTTCCATGTGTAAGCATTGTAATGGTGTCACTAAATCCATTCACTTTACTATTAATGTCCTCAGCCCGTTGCGCTTGGCACTAAATATTTGAAACCTTGCTAGGTGTTTGTCCATTACATCGGATAAGTCTTCTGAAACGACGATTTAGATAAGAGAACTGATCTAATCAGTGAATTTCAAGTCATATTTCTAATATGCGTCATTGCCCCTGTGCCATCTACAATAGTCTGGTAATTTGGACTCCATTCTTATTTCAATTCATCAAAGCCAGTGTTGTTCTCTTTCACGTCAACCACCAAAATGTTCGAATTCAAGAGATATTTCTGTCTCAATGTCACCGACATATCCTCAATGCTACTTATTATTATTGAACTTCTGTTAGTGACCCGTAGTTGATAATCAATATATTGTCACTAAATTTGATCTAACTATGCTCAGATCGACACACGCGTCAATTAATTATTTTAGTCCACTAAACTTTACCAGAATGACGAACTTATTTCTTTTACAAAAGGCAAATTCTTCAAGGTACCACTTAAAGCAGAATCTCACTGCCATGCCGACGGCCCTAGTATACATATATTCCGAGTCTGAATTCGACGATTTCAGAATAAAACTAATAGGCACGACTTAGGTTTTTCAAACGCAATCGCCCCCCGTAAGTCTCCTACCATTGAGGTTCTCCGTGCATCCAGAGAGGTATCCCTTATTATCGAAAAATAGCTTTCTCGACCGGGGCCGTTCGAAACGCAGGAAGAGGTATCCCTCGTTATGACCATATTCAATTTGGTCATATAGTAGTCCAAAATTTTCTTTGATGTTTTTCTAACCTTCTAATCTAGATACGAATCTTCAGTTACTGAACGCATTGTAGTTTCTTGTTGACGGTATATTTCATTCAATTCTTCAAGCTTTTTGGTTACTCTAAATTTAATTTATCATAAACTTCCAGCGTGGCTTTCAATCTCACTGATAATTGAACCAACAATATGCCATTTAGTACATCTTAAGAGACACCGTACTCAAATCTTTTGCTTTTTCTTGTCCCACCAAGTCTGTCATCCGCGCAATTCTTCCGGGCTAGTATCTCCATCGAGGTTCATTAGCCAAAATATCAGATTAGATAATTGGATCATTTTTCATAATGAAATTTGTGAAATCGGACAAGCTTTACTTTAGTTTCATTGGCATTGCAAACCAGGTCGAGACTAAAATATCAAGTAGTCGGTAATTTTCTTCAAGTTGAAATTTTTTTCGTGTATTCAGCCTAATCCTTATAGATGCTGGTATGTAGGATTTTAGGCTAATACAGTTTTCAAAATATTTGCGATTTGTGAGGTTGCTATCTTTAGCGCAGGCTCTCAAATCGCTACCTAGTGCGAGTCTTCTTAGAAGCTAGTTTCGCACTTGCAAGACTAATGGAATAAATACAAAATCCAGAGTAACCGAGTTGACAAATTGACCTAGAAACCGTATCCTACCTAATCCCCCTTTATGATAATTTTCTTAAGGCTCTCAGTCTTATATTCCGCGTTTTCATATTTGCAGTTTTTATCCATCTCGTCAAAATAAGATTTATTATAAATAAGTTTATTATTACCGGAATTTGTTAAAGCTTTCCGTCTCATTAATTTCTATAGTGTACCTAGAGGAAAGCAAAAACTTAAATCAGAGAACCTAGATTAAAATATATTAAGTCAAAATTGAGATCCTTCCCGTTATATACAACCTTGTAAAATAAATGTTAGGCAAATTACAAGATTAGTGGATATAATATACAAATCAATGTTGTCTCATGTAAACCGTTAAATTGTTTTATTCCGCGCACCTACTAGGCAATAGCACAACTATCAATTCCTAAACTCAAAATAAATTATTTAAATTATAAAATTAAGAACAATGAGCTTTCTTATTTTAAACTAAGAAAATTCTAGAAAAAAATTATTCAAATTTTTCTAATCATAATCATAGTTTAAAAAAATCAACAAAAAAACAAATGTCCAAAAATAAAATTTGATTAATATTCTATAAGGAGTTATTTACCTCCACATAATTTTAGAAACGTACACTGGCTGATGCCGTGAAAAGTGAGAGTACCAAAGCAGAACTAGCTGTCTCGAAGTGCTGACAGCCCAGCGGTGTGGATTCTAGTGTCTTGTTTGTAATCGTTATGTAGATGGACGGCAAACAGTGGATTAGCAGAAGCAGGATGTAGTTACAGATTAATAACGTCTTTGTATTATAATTGGGATCCGTTCAATGAGCAGACATAGAATAAAAAAAGAAATATCCATATGCAAAGCAGAATAATCTCCTGGGAGTATCCTGGACATGGTCGTTAGCGTGGCATTGAATAGATAGTAGAATGGCAATGGTAATGCATGCTAACGAAAAATTATATTATGATAGTTACTGTGAAATGTAATAACTAAAATCGGTCGAGGTCAGAATGTATGGATTAGTTTGAAGTTGTTTTTTTTTGAAAAGTAGTATATCTTGCCAGGTTAATTGGTGAGACCGTTGCATAGAAGCTCAAACCAAATGGATCATCTACACCAATAATGTAAGGACTACCAAAAACACACAATCACATTTGTCCTATGCGACCAATATTATAAATATTCAACTTTTCGTTCGATACATTGGCTAAATTATTAGTTCGTATACTAGAAGCATTGTACAAAATAATAGGTAGCTTTTCGGTTGCTATTCCTTAGAGTTTGTTAACAGAATTCACGATATAAAAGTAAATAATAATAAATTAATAATAATTGCCAAAATCGGATGTATCAATTAAATAATGTTAAACAATCAATAAGAAAAATGTGGAAATTCCATTCATGAGTTCAAGAAGTAAGATGCCAGCTGGGTCCGTATAACAAGGAAACCACGCTACAGATTAAAGTACAGAAGACTGAAATTGAGCAAGAAATAGAAATTAAAAGCCTGGAATGAATTTAAGCAAAGAAAGCCATGAAAAAGTATTGCAAAAAATTATAAACCCAAATTTAATTAAAGTCAACCAGTGTTATTTCGAATATCTAAATTATGAAGTTAAATCCAGTTTGGTCAATTAAGACAAACACCAATCCCATGATATTTAACCAGTTGCCCAACATAGCATAAAGATATTCAGACTGAGGAAATGATGTGTTTCTAACATCCATGGTCTTCATCAAAGCACAATGGAAAACTGAATAACGAGGATTAACCCGCATAACATAAATTAGGACAACAATATATGATATGCGAGCTTAACGTCTAGGAATTTCGTATACATTAAACGTAACTGAAAATGTCGAATGCATAATTTCTACGCAGTCATGGACATGAAAGTATTGCAGCTTTAGCCATATCTATAAATCTTACACAATTAAACAATCATTGCTAACGCGTTCGGCGCTAACAATTGTGTAAATGAAGTTGAAGATTTTGCATTATACTCCAAGCCCAGTGTACCTAACCTGTCACGTAGCAACACATCTACTATTATTATAATCAAGGTTGCGGTCTTGATATAAACACCTGACCCATTAATTACTTATATATGTCAGTATAAACTAAGAATGACATATGTAAGTAATTAATGGGTCAATGTTATATCGAACCACAACCTGATATAATAATTATTATCACCACCGCGCAACCAATGTTCGTTTAATTATACTTAATTTAGGTATGGTACGTTTAATATTCCCTGGTCATCACGCGAGCATAACGGTAAAATAAATAACGAGCACTAAATCCCAAAGCATATATCAGGGGAAAAAAATTAGATATGAGGCACTTATCTTTAGTAATCTCATCTTTTATATATATTTTTTCCGAGCATATACCATCTCCATTTTTGGTGTAGCGATAAAGGGAAAGTACTCTGTTTGTGTTAATAATTGTGAAAACATACCAGATTTTTCTCGCGTTATTTTCGTTAAGAACTCCAGAGCTACATGTGCTTTATAAAATAAATAAATTAAATTTTATAATTATAATTATGATTGTTTAATTAATTGAGTAATTATGTCAGTTATTGCACGCCAGGTTTTCTCAGTGGTTAGATCACCAGATTCCGAAGCAGAAATGTCCAGATTTGAGCCATGTTCGCGACAGTACGTGATGAGTCCCCAATAAAGACAAAACCAGTCAACTGGATGAATTGTCTTTTCAATACTATCAAATGCTTAGTCTATTCCGAATATACATAAGATCGCATTCTTGATTAATGTAATTATTGCAACATTAAAGTATATCGCGAAAATATAATAAATACTTATTTAGTACTATAGTAGTATATTAATATAAAGATAAATAAGGAAGATTATTTTTACTGCTAGGTTAGAACATGCTCATATAATTGATATAAAACTAAAGAATGTGCATAAATATCGGGATCTCCCACTAATTTGAACAAATAATTATGTGCTTCAAAATATGGCCAAAATTAACATTGCTTCGAGAATGTGATGGAGTTTCTATGTCTATTTGTGTTTATTTATGACTTGTAATCTAGTCGAAATTAACTCAATTTCAATAAAACCTTTTAGCAATGCTTATTATAATTTCGGTTTGTTCAAAAGAAAGCAAAACAAATCTTTTTTAATTAAACTAATTCAATTCGAAGTTTCTCGGAATTCAGAAATGCCGCCGATAAAATTCAAATCTATGAACTACGCTTGTTTAAAACACTTTTCTGATGTAACACGTTAAAAATTCTACCGCTGTATTTCGCAACGATAGCAACTTGCATAAATATAGAAATGGTGACTATATTAAGCAAAAAAATAATTTACGATAAAGTTACCTAATGAATGTTAAGAGAAGCATTTTTTCTATACGTTTACGAAATCATGTCACTGAGACAAAATTTTGCCTAGAATTTAATCAAATAAAATTTATCAAAAGATTTATATTTTTGAAAAGTTATTGAGTAATAACATAAATTTTCAACATGAGAGATAACGTGCGCAAAATATTAATTTTATCAGCTATTCATTGCATTTATACCTTATATACCTTATATTTACCTTACATGATACATTTTCTAGCTTGTTTATCTCACACAACATAGATAGTTTATGAAGGTGTCTGTTGTGAAGTCTATTCCATTAATGCACTATTTGTTGTTTCGCATGTATCTTTTCACAATAAAATGTGCTTAAAATTCGTGAGCTTGTACCCTTAGATCCTCGAATATGTTTCAGATTGTCACCTCTCTTCAGTCATACGCTAAAATGATTTGGATACATTAGTATAATCTAGATTCGGATCTTGCGTAAATTTTTGAGTTAGGTAAAAATATAGTTTTTTTACATAAAATATACTTCTAATTACTGTTTAATTGTTCGTTGTGGCCACTTTTATTTAATGATTTGAAATAAATAAAAGAATTTTGGCAGCTGTATATATCATGTGATGCGGATCGACTCGGGCTATTTTTTATTTCAAAACATTGTGTTTTTATTATCGATATAAATTTGTTATGTCTCATAATAAAAAAAATTATTTTCTAGTAATTGAATTTCAAAAAAAAATAATTTTTGAAAAATTAGTATGCTATTTATATTGAGACGTTTAAATAAATACTAATATATCAGTGTTCAAATCATCTTTGTACATGACTAGGCGAAACTATTGAGAAATCACAGTGAAAAAGTAATTAATTTTGCGTTACAAATATAGATACCATTGGTGACTGTCAATGAATTGGGATAAATAGGTTGCCTTCTAGAATGGGAAAACCTAGAGTAGTACAGATCTTAACATTATATGTTTACAGTCCTGTTACCACTTGATAGAATTTCCGTTTTTGTAAATTAACAAATCTTAAATATTATTTTGCTATCACAATTATATCAATTTCATTTCGTCTAAGAGATAGCACAATGAAAATTGATCTGATTAATATCATTTTATTTGTAATTTCATGGAATTCAAATTTTCGCATGGTTATAGCTCTGAATAATAACTTTATCAGCTGTCCATTGTATAAATTCTATACTTTACATGATATAGCTTGTTTATCTCACACAATATTTTCTGGGTTTGTCTAGATCTTACCTACTTTAATAGACAAACTTTGCTAATTCTATTCCAATAACGCATCATGTGCTATTTCCCTTTTCAATATTAAAATGTGCTTAAAATTCGCGTGTAGCCTTAGATCATCTTTGTAGAAAGTCTTTCCGATCATGAACATCCTTATCTATTTACATTTGTACGATAAATTGATTAAATAGATTCGTTTTTTCCGTAATGTTTAGAGCTGCTGGAATATATAATTTATTTTTTCTTGACCTGCATATTTAATTACTGATCAGCAGTTGGTTGCGATGATTTTCATTTCATGTTTTTAAATAAATAATGGGATCTTGGCAGGTTTAATTTAAAATATGTTACGGTACGGTTCGTGCTATTTACTAATTCAGGATATTGTGTAAAATAAAAAAAACTTGTGCTATCATATTAAAATTATGATACGCCTCTTAATAAAATATTTTCTTTTTCAGCATTTAAATTATAAAAAAATAAAATTCCATAATTATCATGCTATTTTTATTGAGGTGTTTAATGAAATATTAATATATTAATGTTCAAACGTATATGTAAACGTATATGTAAATTTTAATAGTTTTCTCAATAACTCGTGTAAAAATTCTAGGATACTTCTTTTTACTGTGATATATCTCATGTTATTATTTCCGGGAACTTTTCGACATAAGCTGAAATCTACTTTAAATTAATGGAATAAAATCAATCATATTTAGATTAGAATTTTGAACTAATGAATTTTGCTGCATCCATTCTTTGGCGTCCCTTAATTTGGAGAGATATTTCCAAGAACACTTAGAGTTAAAATGGTTTGCGCATGAAGATGATAACCGATTGGTAGCTTCGTTATTACTAGGCTTTCGAAGGCTATGGTTCGTTCCAATTGGAGAAATTTTAACTACGGCACATACTTTATGCAATTGATAGAATTTCTGCATCCGTCAATCAATCTAGTAGTGTTTATCTCAAAGCGTGTTCTGACGGAATTGAAACAACGTGAGTTTAACTGCAAATAACTGGTATGTGTATATTTTTTAATAGATTCACATATATCTCAATCAAATTCATGCATAAACAAAAAATTGAATCCTACTTTTGTAACACAAAAGGTAACTTAAAGTTAATGCTTCTATATTTTGTAATAGAAAAATGTATATTTTTCTTCAAATATGAGCTTTAGAAATTAAAATGGAATGATTAACATCGCAAAAACAATATATGATGCGATTAAATACGACATGTATAAGACAAAATCGATAAATAAGTTTTTATCAATTTTCGCTTTAATGGGTGTATTTTTGACAGAGTATAGATTTCAGTGGTTTTCTCTTGAGTTTGGTAAATTTTTTACACTGTGCCGTTACTTTGTTTTGAGTTACACTGTACATAGGCTATCTAACGGCATTCACTTGCAATGCTGTTGAGACTTCGTATCAATAATTCGACATATTGAATTACACGTAGCATTCTGCATTTGTTGCTCTTCTGTAGTAGCGTCATTGGAAAATTGACTTATGTTCGTTATTCTAATAAAATTAACTTCGAAGGGAAGCATTCATCATTATTCTCATTTGTATCATCAACCATGTAAACATTCTAGCTTCGGTAACACATTCACTCCTACATAATCTAAATTTGTATTGCGTCTTCACCTTTCCAGTTACGAGTTTGATGTCATTTGTCGCGAAATAACAAGTTACTACTACTACTACTAACACTACTACTACTACTACTACTACTACTACTACTACTACTACTACTACTACTACTACTACTACTACTACTACTACTACTACTACTACTACTACTACTATTACTACTACTACTACTACTACTACTACTACTACTACTAATACTACTACTACTACTACTACTACTACTACTACTAATAATAATAATAATAATATATGTAATAATAATAATAATATGTAATAATAACCACTATTAATATTATTATTATTAATACGACAATTAGTACGTTCCAATATTAAAACGAGTGAATTTACATTTAAATTTAGTTGATCATAATATTAAATCAAACTATGAATTTTGGCGCAGCACGTGATGACCATTTTCAAATGGAGTTTTCAAAAATGAGCTAACCACCAGTCAAAATTTAGTTATTCATTTGTATAGTATGTTAAAACCGCTGTCTGTCGCACCTATTGGCGCGTAACAACCTCCCATGATCATTGTCTAAGCAAACGGGCTGAAATGGGTCACTCGGCCAATATACTTCAGGTATGAAACGCCAGTGATACGCTTTCGTTTATATTAGTTTCAGCTTCAATTTTGCCTAGGGAAATTCCATGCAGTCAATAAAAAGCATTTTTGACCTTTCGAAAAAAGGATTATAGAAATTATAACGCTACGGGGTAAATCCCTAAGTACAAAAATAAACAATAAGTCATACGTGTTTGCGCGTTTTGAACTTGCGTGTACATCAAGAGAGCCCAACGTCAAACTGAATAGCGAGGATCAAACCGCAATGCATGTGTAAGGAAAGTAATACGAGATAGGCGGCTCTCACCTCTAGTAGTCTCGCATACATTGTACTTGACATGAAATGTCGACTTCATAATATTTATGCAGCTAAAACAAACTTTTGAAACTACTGCTGCATATACGATCGTTCTGAAAAGTCGAAATAGGTCAGCACGTGTGAATGACAGTAGATTTGCTATTTTATGCGACTATTTAGACACAATTTGACTAGTGTTTACATCAAGCTTGCAAAATTGCGTTAAAGAATTGTTATCGCCCCCAGCGCAATTAATAATTATATAACTGTATAACTTTTATATATGTGGCGCAAGTTGCGGGAAGTTAATTTTCGTAACTGGATAGACATTTACAGTCAACTACAATGTATGTAAGACTGCTAGAGATAGGAGCCGCATAGCTAGTTTCGCTTCCCAAATATATCAATTTCGGTTTGATCCTAGCTAATCAGTTTGCCGTCCTACTCTGATGATGATAATGGAAGGTCGAAACACGTCAGTACCTGTAATTGACGGTAGTTTTGCTATTTTGTTCGATGGCTGGTTAAATACATGGTGATTAGTGTTTACTTCAAATTCGCAAACTTGATTTATAGAAGTGTTACTACCAACCGGGCAATCAATGATTGTTTCATCGTATTACCTATATATGTATATGTGGCGAATTCTGCAAAAAGTTAATGTTCGTAACTGGATAGAAATTATGCAGTCAACATTTCTAATCAAGTATAATATATGCAAGACTACTGGAGACGAGAGCCTCATATCTAATTTTGCTTTTCATTTATATGCATTGCGGTTTAATCCTTGCAAGTAATTTTTTCCGTCCTTTTCTTTGGATTACCTTGAAAGGTCGAAACGCGTTAGTAAGATTGATTGACACTTATACTGCTGCGTTATGTGACTGGTTGAGTATGATGGGATTTGCGTATTTATCAAGCTCGCGATTTGACCTAACGAGACCTATCGGAAGAGCTTGCTAGTAAAATATCTTCGTTGTGTAGAAAACTATCATCGTGCCTATTTAAATAGTTGGATTCATTCATAAAGACTTTCTCGATTTCTTATTTATTATAATGCAAAGTTGTCAAGTGCACGTAATCATGATTATATACATGAAATAATTGTTTGTAATACGTAATAAATACAGTACTTAGGACGATATAATAAACCAAAGCGTTAGTGATTGTAGGAAAACTGATTTGTGAATAGACATGGCATTCAACATTGCATTAATCGTATCAGTTCAAAACTAATATAAAATTGCATATATTTACACCAGGACCAATTTATTTTTAGACGTCTACGTGCTCACGAGACGCAAGTAAATAAATGGTTTGACAATATAGTTCATTTGATGACAGAAAAAGGTTATTTCTTTTTAAAGAAGGAAATTACAAAATATGTTTCGTATTAATCGTGTCACTTTGTCCATTTCCAGATAATTTATTTAGAGTTGTGGATTTGACCGCATTTTGCTTGTGCAGGACAATTGATAGCATTCGTAGGTCGGTAAAATTTTGAATGTTGTACATTTTCAGGTGCTCCGATTTTTGGCCTTGATTGATGGGTTCTAAATTGTCCCTTCTTTTTTAAGCCTTCCATCAGCTGCTTGTCTGAAAATGACGTTGGAACAAGATTTTCTACTCTTCTTTTTCCTAATTTTCGAGAACTAATTTCCAGTCCTATCTTCAGGGTTGACACAATACGCACAGGAATAAAACACAACTTGTGGCAAATGTGGTATCCTAATTCAAGACAGATATATTTATATTTATTTTAATTCCAAAAGTATATTTTATTACAGTTAAATACTGTTTTATTGTCTCTCTATTATCCGGTCTTCATACCTAGGCTTTAATATTCAAATGTATACAAAAACATATCCCTGTCACCCGTCCCCGCGCACATATGTGTACTCTACTAAAGTGAAATTTATGGCATAACTATAAGCAAACCTTATTAATTAACATACAGGCTTATCCATGATGACTATATTTTTAATTGCTGTTCCGGACGCATAGAAGGATCAAAAAATTTTTTTGATTTCAATATTGCAATTATCCTCAAGAACCCCAGTTTAACTAATACCATCCTGTTTGCAATAGGTTATAGAGAGAGAGGTAAATAAATATGTTGAAAGAATATAGTATTATTCTATCGTTTGGACAAGACCGAATACGGAGCCTCCATTAACGAATCGTCTCTCAACCAAATACACATAAAT
>JAQBSW010012000.1:0-18208 GCA_029291075.1 Eudiplozoon nipponicum | reverse complement strand
TTCTTTTGAAATGCGAGCTTTAATAAAATACGAAGGAGTACAATGAATATATATATATATATATATATATATATATATATATATATATATATATATATTTAGTAGATGAGTTAGCGTTGGAGTCGCATTGTCCGAAGTCTATATGAAGATAGGCTCGATCACTCCTGCAGATTTTCATAGTCGTGTAGGAAGTTCGTACCGTCGAATCTGTCCAACATTCCTCACCCAAATATATAATGGGTAAAGGGCGTAATACGGGCTCCTACTGATGAGTCGCCAGTATGCACGAAACCAATGTGCACATGAGATTACACTTCCCGTTCGTGCTGTCTTTGGTTTATCCTTCTGGCGATAGTTGAACTAATTTGGTACTAGGTTCGCAAGACCTAATACATACTTGCATATATATATATATATATATATATATACACTAATATATATATATATATATTAGTTCTCCGCCACAAACAGTATCTAATTGATGTCTGATGTCGTTTGTACATATAGAATGCCATGAGATGGCTATAGTTTTACTTAGATGACAGTACGCTAGTCTGTATTAATATTTACAGACACACGTGAATCTAGATAAACAGTGATGTTTATGAATCTGTCAGTTTTAAGTATAATGGATTCGGTTACAAGCAAATTATTCACCTGCTCTGTTACTTGTATGAGTTGTTACTTGCTATGAGTTGTCGACTAAACTTGATATTCCTAATTGAGTGTAGGAATATATAGAATACAGGGAAATATATAATAAAAATATTTTTAAACAAAACAAAGATCTGATAATAAATGTATGTTCTTGTATTTGTGTGCTATGCTACACGAAGTAATATATTTATTGCTCGGCGACTTTAATTTTCTGAATATAATATTAACTCTATTTTTGTTAGTTAAGACCTATTTGATAGACCAAATTCAGAGAAAAGTTTTTTCAAATAATCAGTTTGATAGAGTTTCTGTATTATGGTATATGTTGAAATATTATTTTTTGTGTATTTAATGTATTATTTTGTTCAATAAACTCAACTTTGCGTCGCTAAAGTACGCCTTTTAAACTTAAACGCTTACACACGAGTTATTTCTGCTTTTTAGACAAATAAGTATTTGAGTGAAGTCAACATTCTTTTGGTAAACATCGATCACACACATGTCATTTATAATGTTGTAGAACTACTATCAGTTGTAAATTCTTTAGCTTTTCAGCTTTCCTTTGTAATTAAAATCACAATGGTAAACTTACTTATTTAGATCAAACCGCAGATTGTATGCATTTAAAATGAATGGAATTTAGTTTTTAATCCTAATAGTTCCATCTGTGCTGTATTTCAATTGTATGGATCGCAGCTCACTTAAGGAAGACAAAAACTGCATACATTTAGGTTTGATTCGTATCAGTCATTTTTGCGTAATACTCTGACGTTATTCAAGTTAGATAAAGACACTCCGTCACTTTAGTTGCAAGCAATTTCCCTGCACTGGAAGATTGGTAGAAACAATGCAGCATTGCTTTTTTTTAATTTCATGTCTACAGGCATGATTTAAAAACTATTTGGTGCCTCCAGCGGAATATAAAACTGAATAATTTATGCAATTTTGTATTATGTGTTGTGCACCAGAAAATACAATTGGCTGCTTCAATTTTTTGATGTCAAAGATGGTTGTGCATTTTTCTAGAATTTCACATAGATTTTGTACATTATAAAATTAGTCGCAAGGAATTGTTTAGGAATGTTTGTGTAGTTGATTTTCTTCAAAACATAAATTGATTGGACCTATTGTATTTCTTTTATTTTTAAATATTTTCTTTACTTTTAGTTTTATGTAGCAAACTCTTTAAAATAATTTTAATTCTTGAAATTAGAATTTTTACATTTAGAAGTTAAAAATAGTGTTCGTACAATCGATGGCAATTTTTATTTGCGGATAGCTTTTATGTGCTCCTCGAGGCTATAAGAAACTAAATGCGTAATTCTTTAAATCAAGTTTGCGCGCTTGAAGTAAACACCAATTCCATTGTATTTAGCCAGTCGTTGAAAAACATGGCAAACCTACCGTTAGTCATATCTACTGATGCTTTTCGAGCTTCCTTGTTCATCATCATGGTAGGTTTGCTATATGACTGACGGTACTTTTTCTGTTCTTCGACGACTGGGTAAATAAAATGGAATTTATGTTTACTTAAAGCTCGCAAACTTAGTTTAAAGAATTTTTACCACTACACGCGAAATCATCGATTGTTTAAATGCTGAATATATAATATTCGGCCATTAGCTCAAATTATTTACTTCACCTATGTTGTGCACAAAAGATGCTACATTTCCATCAATGTTTTTGTTCAAAAGATTTCGGCTGCCCTTTCCGAGAGTCTTATATAATGGTCTGCACATCGGAAAAGTTTTATACGATTAATAAAACACCCATCAATTTCGCTATAACTATTACCGACGGTTCATTTGGCAAAAAAGCGTCATGTCGGTGTGTGTGTGTGTGTGTGTGTGTGTGTGTTATTGTATTTATGTGTATAATTGTGAATTATTCTGTTAAATATAATTGCACGCACGGGTATTTTCATTCAAGTGAAACTAAAGCGATCTCGCACAAATTACTGACGTTTCTATACGTAAACGTTCATGATGTGTGTGTGTTTGTGTGGTTTTAAGTGTAAAACATCCAGCCATTAATAACTACATGTATGTGTACGTTAATCTAGAGGAAACCATAGTGATTTACTATAATCAAGGTTGCGTTATTACAGATCTGATGAGGACATCGAAAATGAGGTATCGAAACTTCAATATTCAGCAATTATTATAATCAAGGTTGCGATTTTGATATAAACACCTGACCCATTAAGTAGATACATTTGTCAGTATAAACTAAGAATTGCATAGTGTAGAAAAGGCGATTCATCCAGTAGACCGGTTTCGTCCTTATTGGGAACTCATCACGTACTGGCCAGAATTTGCCGCGGACAGGACTCGAACCCGGGCACGTCTGCTTCGGAATCTGGTGCCCTTGCCTTTTCTACATAATACAACACTTGGTTTATACTGACAAATGTATGTACATATCAGGAGTGCAGCCTCGATTGAAATAATTGTGTACACCGCCCACGCAACCAATGTTCGTTTAATTATATAAATGGTCATTTCAGCACCACTTCCTTGTGTAACGTCGTATCTGTTCTATAATGTTAGACTGGGGATGGTTAGTTTGAACTTTAGTGCTAAAGGAATTCAATATAGGCTCCATCGAAATTAAAGGCTAACCAAGAAACATTAGTTAGTATATGACTAAAAATTGAGAGTTATGTGCGGCAGAGTGACTCAGTGTTTAGACCGCCAAATTCCGTCGCAGACATGCCCAGGTTCGAGCCCTGTCTGCGACAAATTCTGGCCAGTACATGATGTATTCCCAATTAGGACGAAACCGGTCTACTGGATGAATTGCTTTTTCTACACTACACACTTCTTAGCTTATACTGATAAATTTATTTGGTGCTTATATCAAGTTCGCAACCTTGATTATAGTAAATTTTATCACCGCACACGTAACCATTGTTCGTTTAACCATAGAGATTACATGCCTTTTACATTTCGAAAGCGTGTGACGATTTTCTTTGTTCATACTTCGTTACATTATTGGTTTAGGAGGTGCAAGTAGTTCTAATACACCAGTTACAATTCCTATTGGGATAAACGGTCAAAGTTAGTAACATTTATATAATTAAACGAACATTGGTTGCGCGGGTGGTGATAACAATTATTATAATCAAGGTTGCGGTCTTGATATAAACACCTGACCCATTAATTACTTACATATGTCAGTATAGACTAAGAATTGTATAGTGTAGAAAAGGCAATTCATCCAGTAGACCGGTTCGAGCCCTGTCCGCGGCAAATTCTGGCCAGTACATGATGAATTCCCAATAAGGACGAAACCGGTCTACTGGACGAATTGCCTTTTCTACACTATACAATTCTTAGTTTATACTGACATATGTAAGTAATTAATGGGTCAGGTGTTTATATCAAGACCGCAACCTTGATTATAATAAAAGTTAGTAACACTATCATTTTATATAATGCATGGAATGAAAATAATTGAAGACGAGGCAAGAACTTTAGAAAATTATCTGTTTAAAAACGCATCATTATATAATGTAAGGAAATTCTATATAAAGACATTCGTTAATGGAGACTGCAAAATAACTGGATGAAATATGAAGGATGTTATTGCGGATGACCATAGTGTTTCAATAAATTGTAAATTTCTGAATCTTTTTTTTGAGCTACCGATTTTGTTTTCTATTTCTAAATGAGATCTGTTTTTATTGTTGAATCTTGAGCTACTTTAGCATTTAATCTATAAATTAATTTGAAGTTTGTTTTTATGTTGCCAGTGTGTGTTCTGAGCATGCAATAAAATCTACTATTTAGAGTTCTTTTCATAAGCTCGAGCCATTTATTCTTTCGAATTACACAAATTCCGTTGCATATTCTCAAATTTTGATATTAATTTTACTGCTTTTATTCAAGTTTCTTTTTAATAGATTAAACTCCTCGCTTTTTCCAGAATGCTCCTATGTGCAATTGTTTTAATTTTTTTTAAATTTAAAGTCCGTTAGGGCTAGTCACAATAGTCTTGCTGCTAATGCCTCTCAGGTTGATCATCTTCACTTTCTACCGTCTCCACGGGCTCAACAGCCGAGATTGCCCAATCAAAACTCTGCAAAGAATAACTTGGTCGTTTCTGGCACGAGCAGTGTGTCTAGACATGAGAATTTCTCGCCAGCAACCGATCAAGATGGTCGATTTTCTGGTTTTTGTGGTCCTGCTGGGTTACCCCCTCAGTCGCCACAATCCTCGATGATGCGTAGTGGTGTTTGGAATCCTCAGTATCCAAACTCGTTGTACAACTCGTCGACAATAGATCCCCGACAGTACAATGGCTCGCTTTTAGACACGTCACAACAAATTGCTTTTGCTGAAAGTGATCACTGGCAAGACGAATTAAATAGTGTTCAATCTAACCAGGCATCATTCAACAGAAACGAAGTAAGTCGTCACATTTTTGTCATCTCTGTGCGCATAACTTCCTTATTATATAGTTTATATGTTAATTTTTTCGGGGTTTCCATTTCACAAAAGACTGTAATTCAGATTATGATTTTTATTTTACTTACATTTTCTGTAATTAAACTGATGGCTTATTTCATTAATTTTAATATAGTTAAAGTTATAGTTAGCGAAGCTATAGTAAAATAGATATTAATATCCATTCTGTCTACGTTTTTTTATTTAGATAGAATGGCAGCAGTTTGCTTTGGCGTGGTGTCTAATGAAGCGAATAGGACTGGTTTTGATCTAACCCTCCGAAGACTTGATTTAAATCATTTCTATAACCAGCCTCACATTCATAAATGTCTTACATGAATAACTGATAAACGTGTAGCGAAATCTGTATAAATGTTATATCCGGAATTGTCTAGAATTATTGCAGCCATATTGCTATTAATGCGAGCGGCATATATGATTTTTCTTACCTTATATGCGCGCTGAGATTTGATCCACGACAGCAGTTTGTTGTGTATTGCGATTGGGAAGATTAAAAATTGCTGTTATATGCCGCGCAATCAATGACAGTTAAATTCTATCACTTAGATACGCGTGGTGAAGGCTGAAAAAAGGTTCTACTTGTAACTATATCGAAGCTTTGTAGCCGAAATTTCCAATCAAGTACGATATAGGTGTGGAGCTGCATTTTGCTTTGCAATGTATTTCGGTTTGTTCTTCTTTTGTCAGTTTACAAGGATACTCTAGTGATAACATGGGAAGGTCGAAACGCAGCAACAAACAGCACGTAAACGGCGCTTTTTTTGGAACTTGAAACTATTTTCGTAACTTTAAAACTGAAACTACACATTTATTATTTCAAATGAAAGCAAAAAACTTAAAACAACGCACTTAACCTTAAGTTCAATCACTCGTACGCCACGCTCATGTTTGTCTATTATTTCTTGCTTTAGTTCTATATCGATGTCATCCTCTACTTCCTGTCACCATTGCCCCATGATAATACACAAAAACGTTCAGTAATCACGCAAAAATCAAGCAAAAAAGCGGGTAACACGTGCAAGTGAGCGAGAGATTCTCTCGGATGATTCTGGACCCTGCTGCGGCTCGTAACTTAAAACACTCGTATGTTAGGCTGCTCGTATCTCGAGATACCACTGTGTAATGTTATATTTCGCTTCCAAAAATGTAATTATGCTTCTC
This sequence comes from Eudiplozoon nipponicum, assembly GCA_029291075.1. Taxonomy (NCBI): domain Eukaryota; kingdom Metazoa; phylum Platyhelminthes; class Monogenea; order Mazocraeidea; family Diplozoidae; genus Eudiplozoon; species Eudiplozoon nipponicum. The sequence continues at coordinate 11,921 of JAQBSW010012000.1, read as the reverse complement.
AACTCAGTATCTGTTAAAGGCATTACCTAACAATCATTTGGAGTTTAATACGTTTTGACATCATGTTCCAAATCGGTGTTCTTTTTGAAGATAGCTATTCATTTGAAATGCTTATTTTACATTTTGTTAAACTTCGGTGCTCCATTTTTCAAATCGCATATCCTCAAAGTCCTTATTCTCAAGGATTTTAGGATTTCAATCGTTCTTCAGAACGGAGGCATAAAGTAAAATGAAGAAATCTTGCTGTATTTGCCTCTGAAAATAATCATTGTATCTAATCAACTTATTTTACAAAACTTGCAGTATGTCGTTTATATCTGATTCTAATTTAAATCATTCATGAGATTAGCTATTTTGATGATTTTCAACAATTTATTACCATCATATGCTCATACCATTTTTGGTATCTAGCATAAAGTGGTGCCTTTAAATATCGTCCTCAATGTATGCATAAATATATTAGCCACTGTAACAGATAGCGGTTTCCCATACGAACAACTCTAATCTTTTAAAAAAAAATATCAAAAGAACAATATATTGTTAAATTATGACCAGAAGGATAAACCAAAGACAGCATGAACGGAAAGTATAATCTCATGCACATTCGTTTCGTGCTTACTGGCGACTCATCAGTAGGAGCCGGTATTACGCCCTTTACGAATTATATATTTGGGTGAGGAATGTGGGATAATAGGACGGTACACATTACTCACCCAAATATGTAGTGGTTAAAGGATGTAATACCGGATCCTACTGACGAGTCGCCAGTAAGCACGAGACGAATGTGCACATGAGATTATACCTTCCACTCATTCTGTCTTCGGTTTACCCCTCTGGTCATAGTTGAACTTATTTTTCACTAGGTGCGCAACTTCTAATACATAATTTCATATATATTAGTTCTCCGCCACAAACAGTATCTAACACAGTATTGTGGTTGAACAATACATAATTTAATTAACTCTTTTATATGCCCACTGTTTTTGTTGCATCCATATAGTATCGTTTTAACTGGTTATTTGGTTATTTATAGATATTTATGAATATTTTTTGTTTTAGCGTAATGAAAATGTGTCAATTAATAAACCAAATGAACTTCATGATCAACATTTTGGCGATCAGCTTACTCAAAATGCATCTTCGGAATTCAGTCATTTAGAAAATATGGAAAGTATGCTTTTACAAGCTATATTGCTAATACTGTTAATTTTGCTCAATAAGATTACGCCGTTCATTTTTATATTTTATTATATATAATGTCTTTTATTTATATCTTACATCTACATTTTTGTTAAATAACGTTATTTCAGTTTGTTTTAAATTTTATTCGCAAATATTATTGTAGTTTACTATAATCAAGGTTGCGAACTTAATATAAACACCTGACCCATTAATTACTTGCATTTGTCAGTATAAATTAAGAATTGTATAAGTGTAGAAAAAGGCAGTTCATTCCAGTAGACCGTCTGTCCTTATTGAGAATTCATCACGTACTCTCCAGAATTTGCCGCTGACATGGCTCGAACCTGGGCACGTCTGCTTAGGAATCTGGTGCTCTAACCACTGAGCCATCCTGCCGCACAAAAAGGCAATTCATCCAGTAGACCGGGTTCGTCCTTATTGAGAACTCATCACGTACTGTCTAGAATTTGCCACTGACATGAAACAAGACAGGGCACGTCTGCTTAGAATCTGGTGCTCTAACCACTGAGCCATCACACGCACAAAAGTGAATTATCCAGTAGACCGGGTTCGTCCTTATTGAGAACTCATCACGTACTCTCTAGAATTTGCCACTGACATGGCTCGAACCTGGGCACGTCTGCTTAGGAATCTGGTGCTCTAACCACTGAGCCATCCTGCCGCACAAAAAGGCAATTCATCCAGTAGACCGGGTTCGTCCTTATTGAGAACTCATCACGTACTGTCTAGAATTTGCCACGGACATGGCTCGAACCTGGGCACGTCTGCTTAGGAATCTGGTGCTCTAACCACTGAGCCATCCTGCCGCACAAAAAGGCAATTCATCCAGTAGACCGGGTTCGTCCTTATTGAGAACTCATCACGTACTCTCTAGAATTTGCCACTGACATGGCTCGAACCAGGGCACGTCTGCTTAGGAATCTGGTGCTCTAACCACTGAGCCACCCTGCCGCACACTACACCACACACAATTTTCAGCTATATACTAACTGATGTAACTTGGTTAGTCTATTTTTAATTTTAGGTAATGACAGATTTGGAATGGTTAGTTGGTACTTTGGGTTTAAATGGATGTCATATGAGCTCAACCTGAAGGAGAAAAAACTAAGCGAGTTGCATTAGTAAGTATATGATTAAAAATTGTGAGTAGTGTGCGGCAGAGTGGCTCGGTAGTTAGAGCACCAGATCCAATGAGCATGCTTAAATTAAACCCTGTCATGGCACAAGTCACAGCCAGCCATGATGGGTTCTAATGGGGTGAAACCGTCTACTGAATAATTATTCCACCATACAATTCTTAGTTTATACTGATAAATTTATGTACTTATTGGGTCAGGTGTTTATATCAAGTTCGCAAACTTGATTATATTAAATGTTATCACCGCCCGCGCAACCAATGGTCGTTTATTATTGTAGTTGTACGGCTAGACAGTGACTGCCTGTCTACGTCAATGTTTGGTAATTTAGATGACTAGCTGACTGGGTGAAATTTTATCCATACAACAAAGCCATCTGCAATTCACGTGACTAGTCTCTTGAACTAATGACTGGGTTCATCTTGTTAAAAGTTGTCGAATACAGTAATTATTATTTTCACTGCAAAATTGCCTTCTATACAGTGGCTTCGACAGCATTAACCGCTGTTGCTTTGATTCATCCAGCAACGTGAAGCAGAATATATTCGTTTGAATACCATTTGTAATGGTAAATACCTGTTGAACCTCCATAAGTCTAAATTCAATAATTAAAGCCGTTACATTGTCCTGTCTTCGTCATTGGGATTGATGTGGTCGTTCTAGCCGGATTGAGTAGACGCGAAAGGTCGTTGTAATATATAAGATAGACTATTAGGACCGGTCGGCTATAGTTTAATGGAGTAACTTGTTGTGGTTCAGTAGACGTTGACAACCACAATAACCAACCGGATAGCCAATATAATTTACGCGTAGGCAATAGGAAAGACTTCCAAATTTGCTGTTAGTTTTTTGATCACCTTAATGTTACAAAGATGAATCCGAACAGAAAAGAATGTCAAGAATGCACCTCGTTTTATGCTCCTCATATAACTTTTCGAACCTGTCTAGCTACCTATTTTTGTCAATCATCTGTTGGAAAATATCTTTTACTTTATATACAACGTTGTCATTTTCATCTCAAACGCTGTTTTTTAGCGACTGTAGACAAGAATATACTGGTCGAAACTGGCTGCCAGTGGCATCCAGCTCTCTAATCTCTCCATTAGCTATAATCATGTTTATATGAAATGCACTTTTTGATGGCACCGACAGAATACCACGGTGTAGCTATTTATATCATGCAAATCGTATGTCGACCTGTTAATGTACCACGACTGACTACATTCTGGCAAGTACCCATGGGACTCCTTCTGTCCAGAACGCCAGATAATACCACCTGTTTTGCCCGATATTAATTGATATATCGGATTACTCTTTTGAATGCCGGAACAAAATTTAAATTTCATTACTAGTAGTCTATTCCATTTCACGTGCAGGTGTGCTGATAAATTAAGCCCCAAATAGCAATTGCAATGCTATAAAGAGAAATATTGTACCAGCGTCACTTTGTGATAAAACCAGAATGCTTGTTTACTCACTTTTCTAACACTGGAACCAAACAGTGTTTGATTACTGCTGCATATATAATTAGACAGTGTTTTAAAGCTCGTCAACTTCACCAAATGATTGTAGCCAGCCAATCACGAGATGAATAGCAATACTGGCTTGATATGGCAAACGATTTTAGAGCAGCATCGGAGCATCATATGCTCTTAAAATGTTTTGCATATAAAAATTGTTTTAGCAATGGTAAATCAGCAAAGTCTTTTACAAAATTTTTCAGTTGCTGGAGTATAGCCCTTCTGACACTTTCAAAATATTCTTTCTTTCATTGTAAAACCGAAAACAGCGTGAATATGAATTATTATATTTTTATTATATTATAATATATATATATATATATATATATATATATATTATATATAGTAAATTTGTACTTTCATAGGAGACTACAAACCTTCAGGCACCGATGTTCTTCCTCGTTTATTATTATCTTTAAGGAGTAAAGATTCAGAATGACTTTTACCTGCTCATTGCTAAGGTTATTAATGAAACCGTTTTTCTAAAATCTACCATAAGAAGGGTTAGTTAAGCTTCTACAGGGGTTTCTGCATCTTTAAGACTGGGTGCAATTTACGGATGCCATCAAAACAATTAATCAGTTTCTCCGAGTAATAAATTTAAGGGATTTACTGCAGCTATTTGTTTACCTAAATACGATTGATAACTAATTACAGTGGTCACTGTCACGAAAGAATTGTGCACCTATATTTTTGCTCGGTCCGGTTTAAGTCACGGTCTGTTGAGTATCAGAAAACCTTATTCAAGTGCAAGATTGATCGTCTTTCCTAGTTTATGTGACCGCTTTAAGATTTACCATCTTATTTTATGAAGTCAAGTAATTTCGACCGCATTGGTTGTAAAACTGTCAACGAAGGCATCTAATGCATACTGATCAACGGTCTACCACAGCAATTACAGAGGATAGCTGAAACACTTATAGCTAGAAAATGTTATTCACGACATAGGCCACTTGATCACAACGAATCGTGTCTTGATCATTCAAGATAAACTAGCCGAAAAAATAACAGAAGGAATCCTACGGCAAAGGTGGTACGGTGCTAAAGTGGACTAATAATAATAATAATAAAGATTTGATTATTGTGTTGCTTTATTTTATATTTTTGGGCTAAATAACTCACCTAGAATTAAGCAAACACTGATTAATAAGGTAGTGATAATAGTAAGTCAAGTTTACGTACCTGACGGGTACCAAGCTCATTGTTAACCAGCCTCAGAAAATAGCGACGCTTCCTTTTTTCATACGTTCTGAGATTTTACTCGCGCTAATTTCCTTCTTTTAGTGTAGTTTTTGGGAAAACAGTGATCATTGGGAACTATTTGTGTCGAATAGTTGTAGTTAAGCACTCAAAGTTTATTGTTAGTTAATTAGTGACATGAAAGCGGTTTTTAAATTTTATTTTCTGCTTCCTTCAACCGCGTTTCCTGATTGTCCTTTTTCGAACAGGCCCGCAACCACAAACGTTAATTTCTCCGTTAGCCAAGCCGATGAGTCCATCGTTTAAGACCAATACAATGGAAGATTTTCTAAATCAATTTCAGGCCTCGCATCCTAGTTCCAGCAGGTCAATTGCATCGACCAGTGTAACGCATGAAACAGGTAGTTTTAATACTTAAGCGATGACTTTTTGCGCAAAATGGAAGCTCAGTCTTTCAGTCGATTTTATATAAGGAGGCAATTTTAATTCAGAGGTCGTTGCATGAACTTCGTAAATTAAATTGGAAGATGCCAAAGATTTTTCGATTCCATATTTTGAATAAACTTAAAACATCATTAATATCTGTTATTGTTTGGAATTTGATTCGGTCATCATCAGAGACAGGTGTAAAACTGACTTAGCCTTAATACCTTACTTCTTTAAATCAAGTTTGCGAGTTTGAAGCAAACACCAATCCCATTGTATTTAACCAGTTGTCGAACAAAATAACAAAACTACCGCCGGCGGCATATGTTGTTCGACGACTGTTTAAATAAAATGGGATTGGTGCTAACTTCAAGCTCGCAAACATGATTTAAAGAATTGTTATTACCACCCGCGCAATCAATTATTGTTAAATTGTATTTCTTAATAACATAATGTTGTTATATTATTACTTAAGGAAGTGGAGCAAAACTACCGTTTTGCTATGTTGTTCGACGACTGGTTAAATACATTGGGATTGGTGCTTACTTCAAATTCGCAAACATGATTTAAAGAAATTTTATACAATGACAGATCGTGGCTGATTGATTAGAACTTCTGGTCTTCAGATATTTTAAATTTGTTCCACCTGAAGTTATGGCTAACTAAAGAGTATTAGTTAATATAGGAATTTAATTTTGCCCAGTAATTGGCACGTTCCTAATAATCAAAAAACTGATCTACTGGATGAATTTCCCTTGCTACTTGATGCAATTTTAAGTTTATTCTTATTATATATATATATATATATATATATATATATATATATAATTAAAATTCTGTCTATTTCCAATAAATATAACTTCCTCAAAGGCATGATGTATGTTGTACAATAACAGATCGGTGTGGTTTGTTAGAATTTAAAGTCCTAAGAGATTCCAAATAGGTTTCACTTGAAGAAAATGCTGATTAGAAACATAAGTTGGTATATGACTTCAAATTCAGTGCAGTTTGCGGCACGGATGGCGCCGTGGATATAGTCTCAGATTCTGAAGCAAATGTGCTCCGAATCGAATCGCGTTCGCGGAAATTTCTGAACGAAACCAGTCTGCTGGAAGAATTGTTTTTTGTTATCTGATGACGTATATATACCTATAATTCACGTTTGTGGATTTCAGAATATGGCGAAGTTCCCATTTTGAGTATCCACATTTGCCATTAGTTCTGTAAACGTGACACTTTATATTCTACACTATAAACGCTCATTCTGTCGAACTTATCTGGATAAGACAGTCTCAGAATGTTTTATGTAATACTAGTTGTCGCATTCTAATGCTGTTATTTGACGTATAAAAACTGTTGCTATTTATGACTAAGATTTTGGTTTATAATAAACGAATATATAATTTTCTTGTTTTACAACGCCTTAAGAAACTTAGGAGGATGTTTTACCTTGTTGAACTGGTGCTGTTAGTGATTGTGATAATTATACCAAGGAGTAATTTATGTGAAAATTGAAAATACAGCTTCCGTGTCATTTTCATTGCACTGCTTCATAGCATTGCTTGAAGCCACTAGTTTCGCTTGTTTTGAACGATTTAAGATGCTGTCGGTCTCATTAAAATTAGTGCCCTCGGTCCTTTGTTAGTTGCTTAACTTGAATCTTTAATCGTTCACCATATTTAATCCTCTGTAGTTTCTGTTCCGTTTTCATTTATTTAGCATCCTTTGCATTTCTGTTCGTCATCGAGAATAGTTTGCAGCTAATTAATATAAACCTTGGCTGGCTTTATTAATCTAATTTCGTTGTTTTGTTTTTAATTCTTTTAGTATTTCTGTGTGCTGTCTCCTTGTAAAATTCAACCTCTTGTGGCTCACTGTCAAAACGTACATAGACAACATGTATTCCAACTTTAAAAAGGAGGGAAAACTCATCTTCTGATCGAATACTTTACGTAATCACCCGGGTGCAGCTTTTGTTTTTACCTCTGTTGTCTGATTCGTATCATTTGCAATATACGGAATTTTGGCTTAAGCCATAAGATGTCTCTCTGATTTTCTGTTGGGGTCAACTTCGTATAGTTGAAAATGAACACATCAATGTTCTCTGTAAATGCGTTGGAGGCTTGCTGCTTATCAAACAAATCATTGTGTAGCTTTTTATTTACTCTGTTGACGGAATTCTTAACATGCCGATTAGCTGCACTTTTGAATGAATATATATATATATATATATATATATATATATATAGAAAGAGAGAGAGAGAGTCTATATATACGTAATATGGAAGAAGATAGAAAATTCAATTTATTCACTATTGCGCTTTCCTCGATGGTAGTCTGATATACCGCAATTCCTTGGCGTGACTATGAATCAAATGCTCCTGAATTATGACATCGGCTGCAGCAAGACGTTCTACCACTGACTGTTCAATAAAGCATGCAACCGGTCTATTATAGTCGTTGACATTACTAGATCATGCTACGTCTTGCACAGATAATATATTTATATGTATTCCCCAAATACACAAAATATGTATTCCCGTATGTACATATTTTAAAAATACAATTAAATTTTCACAATAACAATTTTGCTCTATGTTGTCAACCAGCTTGGCTGGAGATATGATCTAAATATGAAGTAAAACGGTTCGAATTTAAAAAGGTACGCAAAATAATATATTTCCAGACCTAACTTCACTTTATTATCTTTCATTTATGTACATTCTGGGTTTTCATTTTATTATGGGGGTGGCAACAAATCTGACTCGATTTTACTTCTATTTCTTGTTTGGACTGTTTAGTAAGTGTGTACATGTATGTTTCTGTGTGTGTTTGTCCGTTTGCATGTAATTGTCATTCTCGTTGTATTGAAAAGTGATGTCTGAGATCTGATCATTCTTGTATTGATCGCTTGAGAGTTAACCAACTGCTCGCATTGTTGGCTGTTAGGTGTACGAATGTTATTTTTCCCGGGTGTTGTCTTTCGTTTCGTCTTGTTCCTCAATTTTCTTCCGTCCACTAGGTAACAGCGCAGAGTGTGCGGATAGCAATTTTGAATGCTCATATTGTTTTGAAATTTCTGTCTCCGCATGTGCAGCTGTTTTTTCCTCTTCAGTTTGTTGCCAACCCGATTGTATGTTTGTTGAGTTTGGTCGAGGTAGAGTTTGGTCTTGCCTGGATGCTAGTAAATTGTTGTTGGATTTTGTGATTCGTGGCCGGTCGATAAGAATATCATGTTGATGAAACTTTTGAATATTTAGGTTAGGTATTTCTGTTTTATATAAAGGGCTTTATATATATATATATATATATATAATTTTTCTGATTATGTTTATGTAGAATCTAGAAATTGGTCAAATGTAAACCTAGGATGTATATAAATGAAAGATTGCAAAGTGATGCTTAGTAGTCTCGAAATAAATGGGCATTATCCACTTTGTTAAAATAATATATAATAGCCCAAAAAGTTGAACAAAGGAAACGTAACTAAGCACAGCTTCACATTGGGCTTGGAAAGCCCTATGGCAATGCAAGTGCACGGACAAATCGTTTCTGCGTGCACAGCTCTTGACAACTTCAGTTTATCTAAATCGCTTCCAACTAGACAAACCTACCAAAAATTAAACAATAATTGATTGCGCAGGTTGTGGTAACGAATCTTTAAATCAGGTTTGCAAGCTTGAAGTAAACACCAATCACATCGTATTTAACCGGTCGTCGAACAGCATAGCATACCTACCGTCAGTCATTGGCGGTATTTTTGCTATGTTGTTCGACAACTGGTTAAATACAATGGGATTGGTGTTTACTTCAAGCTCACAAACCTGATTGAAAGAAACCTACTAACACAGTTTCACTTTGCCTAAGTTATGTCCTTCCAACATGTATATAAAACATATCGACTATAATGGGGGTCAGAGCGAAACTCATTTATAGACCATCTTTCGGTTTTTTTTTATATTTAACAAGTGAATTGAATATCGGAACAGCATAAATACAATAAAATCTGCAAATGCGCCTCACGCCGTTTAAAATTTTGTAAATTCTCCCGGATATAATGGAGTACGATCTCAATAGTTTCATCTAAAATGGAATCAGTAAATTACGAACTAACATCGAATAATTTTTAACGTTCAATTTGTTTACTTTTTCAACAAACTCAAGGTAACCTTTCAACCTGTACACAGATATGTGATTTCTTATCGGCCTTAATAGTTTGACCAACCATTTCGCAAATTCATACGTTGGCGTATTTTTCATTAATACACTTGACCTCAACGGACTGTCATGTTTGTGTGTCTTTGGTATATCATACGCCTTTGGTATGTGTGTTCTAAATCAGCCTCAGTTTTATATGTTCAACTTGTTTGACCTGTCCGCCTTGTAGACGGTAGGATAACTTCGTAGAAATGATTTTTGTTGTTTTCTCCTTTGCATGCCGCGTGTATCATAAATCAAACAAATGACCTTAGGAAACGTAATCATCACGATCCATGAAGACCAAGCCAGACCCTTGTCTCGGTGACAGCATAACACCTCGATAGTCAGTTTGCCGTCGTACTCTTATGATGATCATGGAAGGTCGAAACGCGTCAGTGCGTTGCGGCTGGCGGTAGTTTTGTTATGTTGTTCGACGACTGGTTAAATGAAATGGGATTGGTGTTTACTTCAAGCTCGCAAACTTGATTTAAATAATTGTTACCACCACCCGCGCAATCAATTATTGTTAATGCATAACACGATCACAGTCTATGGCCACTTCTCATAACGCAGCCATGCACGCTTTTCTCATCGAAAAGTTCATTGACTGCGAGCAATTTTGATATTTGTGACGAATATCGACAGAATATTAGTTTTATATATCTGTATATTTATTTATCTGTATATACGTTTGTGTCGTATAAACACCTCAAGAGGTGCCAGATCAATTATTTTTAAGTTGGGCTGAGTACCACAAACGTCTGCTAATGATTCCATAAGGGTTGTTTAATTATTTGTATCATTACAAGTCTGCATAATTTCATAAGAATTTACCGGTGAATTTTAATAGTCTTAACCATAATTGGTGTGTCTATCGATTGAGCACGTGACAAAAGCTGATATTTAAAATATGCACTCAATCAAAACTCAATAAGTCACCTTACTTGTCCCCCCTATGATTCACAGATTAAACATGGTTTGAACTTCAAATTCACGCAGAAAACTCATTTTAGTGTTAAATAAGATAGAAAATCTTGTCTATCAAAGGTCATATGTTCTGCATCGCGTATTGGTGCTTGCTTTGCGGTGTATGCATATTTTACCTTTTATTTATATTAAAATGTTAGTTCAAAAGGACTTTGGTGATAGAACAAAGGCAGAATGAATTAATAGCGCAATTCCGTTGAATCCTGCACTTTGTGCGGACTTGCTTCTAAATCTTAAAACTTTCATATGAGATATGTGTGTTAGAGCTATATTTGAGTTAAGTTCGCGTTTTGGTCATTCATAATGGGAAATAAAATCGTGGAAACATTATATATTAAACAGACATTGAGGGAAAAATTAACACCACGGTTCTAATACAGACGAATTACGTTTTCAAAGGTATTAACTTCATGAATTTGGAATTGTAATATTTGGGAAAAGTACTCAATCTAAACTAGATAATTGGCTGACTAAAGTCATACAACTGGACTCAGTTTGAAATCCACTGTTTTTAAAACTTTTTACTATTTAATTTCGAGTAAAAGTGTTAGCAATTTTTGATTTAGGAGATGCTTTAATAATAGGAAACTCGCCTAACATTTAAACATACTTAAACGAACATTGGTTTGCGGGCGGTAATAACAATTATTATAATCAAGGTTGCGAACTTGATATAAACACCTGACCCACTAAGTAAATAAATTTATTAGTATAAACTAAGAATTGTATAGTGTAGAAAAGGCAATTCATCCAGTAGACCGGTTTCGTCCTTATTGGGAACTCATCATGCACTGGCCAGAATTTGTCGTGGACAGGGCTCGAACCTGGGCATGTCTGCTTCGGAATCTGGTGCTCTAACCACTGAGCTACTCTGCCGAACGCCACGCTATACAAAACTTTTAGTTATATACTAACTAATGTAACTTGGTTAGTCTATTTTTTATTTTAGATAATGACAGATAGGGAATGGTTAGTTGGAACCTTGTATCTAAATGGATGCCATCTGAGCTCCACCTGAAAGAGCAAAAATCTAACTGAGTTACATTAGTTAGTATATGACTAAAAATTGAGATTTGTTGCGGTAGGTTGGCCCAGTGGTTAGGGCACCTGATTCAGAAGCAGACGTGCTCAGGTTTGAGTCCTGTCCGCGGCAAATTCTGGCCAGTACATGATGAGTTCCCAATAAGGACAAAACCGGTCTACTGGATGAATTGCGTTTTATACACAATACAATTCTTAGTTTATACTG
>JAQBSW010011999.1:0-18210 GCA_029291075.1 Eudiplozoon nipponicum | reverse complement strand
ACAAACGTACAATCGGATTGGCAACAAACTGAAGTGGAAATAACAGAGGCGCATACGATGACAGAAGTCTCCAAACAATGTAAGCATTTAACACTGCAATCAACACTGGCGTTGTTACCACGTGAAAACTTTGCGCAACGAGGTGAAACGATCAACTATACTGGGAAAAATAGCACTTGTATATGTAACAGTGAACAATGCGCACAAAATGGTTAATTCTCAAGCTATCAAAACAATAATGACAAGATATCAGACATCACTTCGCAATACTGCGAGAATGACCTTTACATGCAAACACGCATACACACAAACACAAACGCATACACACTCACCAACTAGTCAAAACAAGAAACAGCAGTAAAAACGAGTCAGATTTGTTACCACTAGCATAATCAAATGAAAACCCAAAATGCATAAATATATATATATAGAGAGATATAGAAGATAGAGAGAGAGTATATATATATACATATTACATCTGATTACAGCCCACAACTCAAATCTTAGATCAAACCATAGTTGATTGTCACGGGTGGTGGTTACAATTCTTTAAATCAAGTTTTGCGAGCTTACAAGGTAAACACTAAATCCAATTGGATTTAACCAGTCATTGAAACAACATAGCAAAACTACTGTCAGTCGTAACGCAACTGACGCGTTTTGACTCTTCCATGAGACATCATCAGAGTACGGCGGCAAACTGACTAGCGATGATCAAACCGCATTGCATATATATGGAAAGCAAAATCGTGGTCTTTGCGCTGCATTGTGGTATTTAGAATATTTATCAGTGCATTTTTCTCTAGATTCTTGTTTATGTATGTAGGCATGTCTTCATTCATCAAACAAAAATTGCATATTTTAAAAATATTTATCCACGTGATGATTACTTTATTATTGTGGTGAAGCGTTATATAAAATGCCAGCAATGCCCGATTTTCCGTATAATGCTGCGTATTGCTGTGGGATCTCCTTCCTTTTATTCTGCATGAAGAGGGGCACTAACTGCCTTATTTTCAACTAACCGTTAAATAATGGATCCAAGAAAGTGAGCCGGTAGTATTTACTCAAATATTTTATCACGTATGGTGTATTATATTTTGGAAGACTTTCTCCATTTTATTTTGATGATCGGTAAAATTAGCAAAACGTAATACAAATTTATCTAAGTATGTATTAGGTATTGCGAACCTAAAAACAACTTAGTTCAGTTGTGACCAGAAGGATAAACCAAAGGCAGCATGAACGGAAAGTATAATCTCATGCACATTCGTTTCGTGCTTACTGGCGACTCATCAGTAGGAGCCGGTATTACGCCCTTTAACCACTATATATTTGGTAGAAGAATGTGGAATAATAGGACGGTACAATCTCCTAGACGAATGTGTAAACCTGTAATAGTGAAGCTAACATAATCTAAAGTCAACGACAATGCGACTTCAACGCTAACTCACACTATATAATATATATACCGAGTCTGTAAAGGATACTAACACTATGGCTATTGTGTTAGTAACTGATACCTTTATTGAAATCGATGAGTACCGGATACTAACACTATGGTTTCCGAGTCGGTACATGATACCAACCTGATGGATATCAATTTATGCTAAAGTTCACCCAAATTGAGAATTACAACAATTTCCGAACACCTGTTACTCCAGTTAAACCATACACTCTGGCCTTCATCGATATCAGTTATCACATTTCGCGGTAAGCATGACATCATTCAATTCAATATATTACAGTTAAATACTGTTTGTTGCGAAGAACTAATATATATGCAAGTATGTATTAGGTGTTGCGAACCTAGTAACAAATTAGTTCAGTTGCGACCAGAAGGATAAACCAAAGGCAGCATGAACGGAAAGTATAATCTCATGCACATTCGTTTCGTACTTACTGGCAACACCTAATACATACTTGCATATATATTAGTTCTTCGCAACAAACAGTATTTAACTGTAATATATTGAATTGAATGATGTCATGCTTACCGCGAAATGTGATAACCGATATCGATGAAGGCCAGAGTGTATGGTTTAACTGGAGTAACAGGTGTTCTGGAAATTGTTGTAATTCTCAATTTGGGTGAACTTTAGCATAAATTTATATCCATCAGGTTGGTATCATGTACCGACTCGGAAACCATAGTGTTAGTATCCGGTACTCATCGATTTCAAAAAAGGTATCAGTTACTAACACAATGGCCATAGTGTTAGTATCCTTTACAGACTCGGTATATATATTATATAGTGTGAGTTAGCATTGAAGTCGTATTGTCGTTGACTTCAGATTATGTTAGCTTCACTATTACAGGTTTACACATTCGTCTAGGAGATTGTACCGTCCTATTATTCCACATTCTTCTACCGAATATATAGTGGTTAAAGGGCGTAATACCGGCTCCTACTGATGAGTCGCCAGTAAGCACGAAACGAATGTGCATGAGATTATACTTTCCGTTCATGCTGCCTTTGGTTTATCCTTCTGGTCACAACTGAACTAATTTGTTACTAGGTTCGCAACACCTAATACATACTTGCATATATATATATATTAGCTCTCCGCAACAAACAGTATTTAACTGTTATACCAATTTATCCATCGGTATTTTATTTCTTTAATTAAATGCTTTGCAAAATGGTCCGCCTCTAATTTATATGGGTATTTCTTTTTTTTGCCTTTTTTGCGTTTCAGAAAAATTACATTTGTCCGCTATGCGGTGACTGTTTTACCTCTCCTTCTTTTTTGACGAAACATTTCAAGTTACACCACTTAAAAGCGCCTCAATCTGACAAGATAGCGACAGTGTTCAATAAGAACATAAGCCAGGATCAAGCAGAGTCCAACAATACCATGAACAGTATGCAGACAAATTGTGATCCGAATACAACAACACCAACAACAAGTTCTTCTTCAACTACTGTAACTCCACCAAGATTCAATCAATCTGCTTCTAATAGCCCCATTTTGATTGTTATTGATTCTGATGACGAGGATCATACTGATATGGCGCTCAGTCGCCCTATTAATAATAATACATCTGATGTTAATACTTATGCTGTCAAAGATGAAACGTACAACTTTGAGTTAGCCGAACACTCATACTTGCCAAAATCAAAGTTTGATTACTCATTATTACATAAACCACGAAGGTTGGTGTGATAATTTATATATCGGTTTTTTTCTTTACAAACGATTAGATGTGCTAGTTGTTATTCTGTAATAATTGTTCTTGGCAGGTGGTAGACTATATGTCTTTTATCTCTTGCCCGACGTGTTCGACTATCATTTTCACTTGCTTCTCTAGAATTGTTAGTGAATAATAAATATATTGACAACACAAATGCGTATTTGCATCTGTGCTTGTTCATCTTTTACAAACGTACATTTATGCTTGCGTGAAGAAGAACTTCGTTTCGCGTTGTTGGCATCGTTGAATTTTAAAACGCTCTTGTGAGGGTATTGATAGCACTTTTAGGTCAATATATTCTTGATTCCTTTACATATCAGTTGCACGGATTGTGTTCACTCTTGATTTATTGGTTCTCACTTGTCCCGTCACTCTGAGGCCGCCCTCAATTTGTTTGTTTAAATTGTTCGTGAACATATCTTTATTACCTTTTTTCAAACTTTTCGTGACTTCACTCATCTTTATGGTTTACGACATACAGAAGAAACAATTTCTGAAAAATGTTATATCCGCATTCAAAACAGATCTATTTATGTTTCTTATATTTCCCAAAGTATTTTTGTCTGCCCCAATATCCAATCGTTATACCCATTCTCCTATACTCACGTGTATCCACTTAAATATCATCATCCCCCACATGCAACAACCTTTACACACTCTTAGGTCGGTAATATCTTGAATCCTTTATATTGGCATGTGCATCGAATTTTGGCCTTGATTGATGTGTTGTTACTTGTCTCTTTCTTTCGAAGCCTTCCATCAGCTGCCTATCTGAAACTGATCTTGGAGCCAGATATTCTGACATTTCCCCCTAATTTTCGCGACTTCATTTCCAGTCCCATCTTCAGGGTTGACACCAAACTCACAGGAAAAAATCAACTTGTGGCAAATGTGGTATTGTCATTCAAGACAGATCTATTTATATATATTTTAATTCCTAAAGTATATTTTATTTTCTTCCCTCTAATTTAGGAATTAAAATAAATATATGATTCTGTCTTGAATGAGGATACTAAGATGGTTGGTTAAAGTTGTCACTTCAGGATTGTTGCTCTAACCCCTGACGACGGGCTGAAATTAAATCCAGTAAATTGGATAAAGTGTGTCGGAATATATAGTTCCAACGTCATTTTCTGATAAGCAGCTGATGGAAAGCTTCAAGAAGAAGGGACAAGTGAGAACCCATCAATCAAGGTAAAAAATCTCTGCACCTGGAAGTGTAAAGAAATCAAAATTTTACCGAACAACGAGTGCTGTCTATTGTCCCACACAAGAAAAGAGCGGCGAGTTTAAAAACAAGAAAGACAGCACTTCGCAATTCACATCAACACGCGTATACGTACTCCAATCTAAGTTGACATTTATGGATTGAGTATAAGCTAACCATATGGATTGAAATACACGACTATCCATGATGCCTCGATTTATAGAATACTTTTTGCGACACAAATTTTATTTTTTACATTTATTTTAATTATACTGCAGTATTCCTCAATCCTCGGTTTACTTTATCTCATCCAGTGTGCAATAGGCTATAGAGAGTAAGATTAGTAAAACCTATTGAAAGAATATAGACACTTGATGATTTATTTACATTAACGAATGGTATATTAATTAAAATACACATTCATTTCTTATTATTGTAATTGTTGTAATTAATTTTCCATTTAAATAACTGCATCCAAACTAAATATATATATATATATATATATATATATATATATATATATATATATACATGTAAGCTCTATGTGTGGTGTGATTATCTTTATCTATAAGCAGTGTAGACGTATGTAAGGAATGATATTTATCTGCTGCTATTAGATATAAATAAATAAATATGAAATATGAGATTGTGAAAGACACTTATATATATATATATATATATATATATATATATATATATATATATATATATATATATATATATTGTAAAATGTTTTGGACACAGCTATTTAGAAATGAAAATTAAATTTATGTTGGATATGTGGATAAATGAATGTGAAGTAGGTTGATATACTACTCGTTATTGTAGGCTCCATATTCGGTCTTGTTACAAAGCTAGTGTAATATTATATTCGTTCAACAATTGTTTTAATAATCTGACTCTCTCTATAACTTATTGCACACAGGATGAGATTATGGAAACTGGGAATTGTGGATTCCTGCAATATAATTAAAGTGCAATTTTTTTGATTATTCTACGCGTCGGAAAATTTATTAAGTAAATCGAGAGGTCACGGATAGGCGTGTATGTCAATCCACATTGTTTACTTATACTGATTCTATAAACGTCCATTTAGATTGGTTTACATATATGTGCGTATAGATTTTTGTTGTTGCTGTTTAAGTGTGTGTGGATGAGGGTATTTACGTGGATAAATGTGAGTATAGGAGAATAGCTGTTAAGACCAGATATTGGGGCATAAAAAAACAATAATTTAGGAATAAATGTAAATAGATCTGTCTTGAATTTGAATATAACATTTACCATATGTTGTTTTGTCCACGAACAATTTCATAAAAACTAATCCTGGATGGCTTCAGAGTGACGTGACAAACGAGAATCCTTCAATCAAGAGTTAACACAATCTGTATCCCTGAAGATTTAAAGGAATCAAAAGTATACCGACCTACGAGTGTTATCAATTATTCCACGACAAAAGGTTACTTAATTTAATGCTGTTTAAGGTGTACAGGTAGAAGATACATATCAACAATGATTCTGTACTATTACTTTAATGAAATTGCGATCTTAATATAGACAAGAACTAATATGTACATATATTTGTCAGTGCATCATGAGTCAAATTATATCAAGATCGCAACATTTTTCACAGTAATTTTTATTACCCTTCGCGCAACCAACATTCGTCTAATTGATTCTGTACTGTTGAAGAACTATGAAAATGTTCACCTACGATAACACTAGCTTACTCAATACTAGTTTTAAAAAATATGCTACAATAACAAAAATAATATCCTATATGTGCAGAATCTGGGCCTGAATATAGGTGTCCTTTACAAAATTTGCTTATCATAGCTACACGCACAAAGCCTTGGAATAAGTCTAATTGATATCTTCCAAAATTTCGTGTAACAAGAACATTTCTTTGGTTGTCTGCCGCTGTTTTTCGTTACTATGTGTGATTTACATTCTGAATCTGGTACAAATATTCATAGTTTTACTTCTTTTAGTTTTCGATATTTAAGCTTTAATAGTTTAATTTTTAATTTGTTTTCATGAAACACATTTAGCTTCGTGATACCAACTTCCCGAGAACATGATTGTTCTGGTGGTGATCTTGAAAGAAATTCTGATATTAACTTAAGCGGTGTCATCGATAATGTAGAGCTGCACAACACGATGATAGTTTGTAAATCAACCTCGAATGATATATCTACAATGAGATCTCCTCAGGTGTCTACTTCAGGTGGCTCAAAGGCATATATCCATGATCAATCTGAAGATGATCGATTTCACTCTAGTGCGGATGGTCCTAAAGAACAGGCGCAACCAGAAGTTTTGAATACGCAAGTTAAACGATCCCAGGCTGCGATTGAAAATATAAAGGAAAAGTTTATGAACTACAAGTCTAGTACCAGTGTGAGTATGGTCAGAAGCAGTGAAAATAACGATCTTATTGTCACACACGATGTGAATTCTACGAATGACTTATCAAAGAAAAAATTATCCACCGAAAGTTTTGTTAATATCCCTAAAGAAATACAGCCTAAATCAGGAGGTATTGAATCCAACGTCGCAAGCCATATGACTGTCAATACGCTTGACACTTTTGTAAGTTTACATTTCATTTTCCTTATTTTAAAAATTGTATATTGCATCTTTTCAGTGCATTTCCAGATAATTGCTTAATGAAATAAAAGAAATAAGTTACCACATACCAAGATTTATGGATAAACACCCTGTTCGGGAATTGAGTTTTAACTGGAGATGTTCCATGCAATTGATTGATGGTTCTACTACTTCATACCATCTCCAAAATTAATGTTTCCTTTTTTCTGTGAAGATTTCTTTTTATATTTGCACATGGGTAATATAAATATGTTTAGATGTGGTTGATTAACTTTAGTTTTAGTTAAGAGCATTTGTACAGTCCATTTGTATAAATTTGGTGATATGTATAAATAATAGCAGGAAACTTAATCAATTTCAAATTTAAAAATTTAAACTAATTTTTCTATGTTATATTAGACAAGTTAAACATGATTTCATTTCTGTATCAACTATAGTAAATGCAAATAATGTGTCTGTCATAAAATAATCCACAGGCGCAAATAAATTTTCACATATACAGATATATATATATATATATATATATATATATATATATATATATATATATATATATATATACTTCAACAATACGGAGCATCATAAACGCAAACACTATCAAAGACTCCTTCGAACTAGCAAATGAATTGAAGGGGAAGAACATCCTACAGAATAAAATGGTCTCGCTTGACGTCTCATCCTTATTTACAAACATACCACTGGATAAGACAACGGAGATCTTGTGTGACCTCATCAAAAATGAGTTTTTTGATTTCCCTATAGACACCAATGGCATCAAAACGTGCAATTTACATTCGAAGGGATATACTACCGCCAGATCAATGGTGTAGCTATGGGAAGTTGCATCGCACCCCTCCTGGCAGATGTATACATGCATCTGGAAAAAACGAGCCTAAAATGTATAGTTGACCAGTGCGCACTCTTCAAAAGGTATGTAGATGATACCTTGTTCATCTCAGAAGCAGCAGACTCTTCCGAAATCCTCAAACAAGCAAATGGAGTCGATCCAGACATCAAATTCACTCTCGAGGTAGAGAAAGACGACAGTTTTCCTTTCCTTGGCATCAAACTCACTCGAGAAGAAAACGGAGATTTGACACTGGCCATATATAGAAAATCCACTTTCACCGGACAATACATTCACTGCAACAGTAGTGTGCCAAAATCCCACAAAAGAAACTTAGTAAACAACCTAACAAACAGAATCAGGAAGATCTGCTCTGAACACAAGATTTAGGAAGAACTGGGCTACCTCAGGAATTTTTTGCTAATGAACAACTACCCAGAGCGTTTCATTGATGTCAATATCAGACCACTGATCTCAATTCTGGTACTGTAGTGACTTAAGCAAAGACTACATCGACAATATTATTAAGTAATGTGAGAAATGGCACGTCCCTGTCAAACGCCGGAGCCAATGGCAAATGATTCAGGAGGTTCTTACTTGTGCGACTACACGAGTAATGAAAACAGGCATTGAGCAATCAAATAATTTTGACTGGGACGCTATCATAAGCAAAGCTTGCCAAAATTTACACGTCAGACACAATCGAAAGAAGTTAGGTAGTCTAGAACAGCCGATGTAGTGGAGCGCCCATACGCACCATATTCTTGGTCAAAACTCTACCTGAGTTGGTATAGTTCGCTATTTTCGCAGTCACCACCATTGATGCAACCAAGAGCCAATGTATGTAGGAAAACTAGTGTCAATTTTTAATGGATGGTGACCAGAACAGCACTCTTTCTCGGTAGAAACGAATACCTCATTCAAGATTTCGGCAATTTTTTTGTGTAAATCTTCTGAAGCACTGTTGCAAAATACTTTAAATATTCAGAAGTGAGACATTCTGTTCCGCCAGTTTTGTGTTCCTCATGAGACATTCAGTTTGCTACTTATTCAAAAGTAAGAGTTTCGATGTCTATCTGGTAACAATTTCGCGGTGTCACGCCGTTTACAATATGTGGCGGAGTGAGGACTGTTTTGAAGTCAGTGAAAAGTTTCGCTTCTGAAACGAATATCACCTGTACTCCATTGGTAGAATGACTACTAATAATACATCGGATTTGAGTTTATATTTACAGAAAACTGCAGGTTTACACGTTTGTCTAGGAGATTGGACCGTCCTATTATCTTACATTCCTTACCCAAATATATAGCGGTTAAATGGCGTAATACCGGCTCCTACTGATGAGTCGCCAGTAAGCACGAAACGAATGTGCATGAGATTATACTTTCCATTCATGCTGCCTTTAGTTTATCCCTCTGGTACTATTTGAACTAATCTGTTACTAGGTGCGCAACACCTAATACACAATTGCAAATGTTTTGATACTTGTTTCTCGTCTCCTACTGTGGGACTAGAGCAGTCGTTCTAGTTGTATTGCTTTAACTACCTACGGTATACGAGAATGGGTCTGCATTATAAACCTCAGATTTTGAAAACGAGGCGGCTATAGATTGATCGATCAATTTATGCTGGTTCAGCAGGCGCTGACCACTACAATGGAGACTCAGCCGAAATGCTGTTCATTTTACGATGCTGAATGAAATTGAGACGCACTATAACGTTGTTCAGTCAAATCCACGAGGCCATGACACAGAGAAGAATACCAAGAGTGCGCTCAACAAATTCGAACAAGATGACTCAAGTCATTGGTTCGTAACATGTAAATGTGAATTACATGTGTATAACGCAGGAGGCTGTGCTATCTAGGCGCGTCGTTAACGAATTAAAGTCTTGCGGCTAATTACCTGTTTCATTTGTCCTGTTTTGTTTTGATTGGATGTTTCTGAATACTTAGTACTACAGTTTATAAACTATACCATTAAAGACGTTAATTCACACCTTGTATTCTTCATATGGAGTGCGGCAGTTCTATTAGTATTTGTTAAGCTATATAAAGTAGACAAAATGGGAATGTTTTATAGGCGTCAGGCTAGGAGGGCATGTCGGCTATAATTTAATTTGTGATGGTTTCACAGTCTTTGAAAACTAAAACGCGAATCAACTTCTAATGCGTCCACTTTTGTCCTACGCGTCGACCGCTGCAGTATGGAATCTTTGTTCGTCATATTTTTTTCGTTTACTGTAAGTAGACAACTGATCGCTCGTTCCCGGTGAGAACAGCATTATTTGCCACGAATACCTAGTACTGTGAAAGGTACTCACACCACACATCTTCTATACCATTTGCTGGACTTCGGCTCTCAG
The DNA here is from genome assembly GCA_029291075.1 of Eudiplozoon nipponicum. Lineage (NCBI taxonomy): Eukaryota > Metazoa > Platyhelminthes > Monogenea > Mazocraeidea > Diplozoidae > Eudiplozoon > Eudiplozoon nipponicum. Next base: position 7,985 of record JAQBSW010011999.1, on the reverse strand, counting down.
AGGCTTTTGACAGTATCAGAAAAGCAACCGATTTAGAGATGTGATGACCTTGCGTCATTACAGCTTTTGAAATATGACTGAAGTATGTTTCATCTCTAATGGCCACATGCTTATGCAACTTCATTTAATCATTACGTCGATTTTCTAGGTTTCACACATCATGCATAATAGTTGCATCTTTACTGTATTATTTTCAATTTCTTTTGAATAATATTTTTTTCCATTTCTTAATGTATTTCAGACTCTTTGGCAGCTTAACAAAGTGAGTAGGGTTTCGAGACAATCAAATAATCAAGAAAGTATTTTATCTAAGCCAAAAGACAATTTAGTCAGCTCTGATCCTAATGATATACAATTAGTATGCGAGCCTTTGGGTAAAACCGATATTTTGTCTCTGTATGGTTTGCAGCGTAAAGAAAAATCTACAAATTCACACACGGAAATGGTAAGCAAATTTCATTAATTATTTTTTTGTATTAACTTAGTCCAGTCATTTTTATGCATTTCTAAGTTGAATTAGGTAATAAATCGTGTATTGATGCGAAGATTTATTAGAAATCAAGAATACTCTGCACATTTTAAGAAAGAAAATTTTCTTTTTGCCAGAACTCAACTCTTCAGCAATGTCTGTACCTTTATATTGTTAATTTTCAAGAGAAATTTGGATTAAGTTGGCTTAAATGTAACATTATACAACATCGAAAAATGCACTTGTCGACCTATACACAATTTATCAGATTACGATCGATTCAACACCTTATGTATTTTGCTGAGGATTAAGCATTTTGAAAACGGCTCCCGATATAAGTGACTCGTTTCTGCTCTTAAAAACACCCATTGATTACCCTGATTACGAGTGTCATTTTTTGTGAAAATATATCCGCTTTTGCCAGCTTAATTTATACTAAGATTATCTTGGATTAGCCTTATATTAATCGACCCTGTTGGTCTATATGGCTAACTGAGTCTATTGCATTTGTATGAATAATGTTTTCCCGTTCGATTGCAGGGGTTTATCTTTTACATTGATGTTTTGTAGGCGTTTTTTGTATAATTAAACATTATTTGTGTATAAGGCATCCTAGATGCCACCCTCCTTTAATTTCTTCAATTAAATATTCTGATTGGTTCGCCCTCCCTAGCATGTACACTGAAATATGTTGTTGTCGTCATATAAACCTTGTTTGCATCAACAAAAATTCATCCTTTCAGAAATTGGAACACTTCTGTGATAATGATTGTACTATCCAGGCCATGACTGCTTTCGCTATACTTACTTTTTTATGCCTACATTGTCCTGTTTCAATAGCAACACGTCAAAAGAAGATGGTGTGATATATAGGGGACTGAATATGAATCAGCGTTGTTAAAATCTTAAAGTATTGATTTTTTCTTTGCACTTTGTTTATGATTATAAAAGTGTCATCAGCATATGTAAAATTTATCCTAATCTGTGTTGTGACTAAGAGGAGTTTCTCAAATTATTTTTTTTGTATGGAATATTTCGGATACCTTCGTGGATATCCTTCGTTGCCCCAAAATTCATTAAGTCTTAGAAGCGAACTAAAACAGCCTATTTCTAAGACGTGTGGTGAATTGTATACCTATAAAATATACCTACAAGGGTGTCAGAAATATTCCAAACACCAACAACTTGTGTTTTTGTAAAACATCCAATTTCGCATTTGATGATTCGTTTTTACCTAAAATAGGCATGGCAGTAGTTTTGAATAAGTGGTCGTAGACTAATACTATTCTACGTCAAAATTAGCTTTTAACACGTAGTGTGCAATACGATCGTTTCCTAGTGAAAAATCTTTACATTATCTTTCTGTTATATTTTATCATTATTTAAAACATAACCAGTCAGCACCTGGTACCGACTATGATGTACTTAATGAGTTAAATGATTGGAAGGCGAGCCACAAGGCTCCCAGAAAGAAGCTTCTACGTTTTCATTTCATTGAGGATGGCAAATTACGTCAACCAATCGCCAAACACAAGCAAAGCACTGTGTTTTCAACCTCATCGTCAATAAGACCTGCTGAAGTTGGATGCTCTTCCGTCAATAAACGTTTTAGTGCAATAGATGCTTCAATAGAGCCAAACAACAATGCAAAAGTAAAACCGTTTGATATCCCGACTGATTATCAAGACGAAGAAATTGACGAAAACTTTGTCAGCTGCCCAATGTGTGAATTTTCGACTTCCACTACTGCAGAAATTATGCGTCATATACAATTGGAACATTAGAAAATATTCTTTGGTCGTTTTCTACCAGATTCAATTTTAAATTCTCTAATGTATGCATGCACAGATAACTATGATTTTCAATGGGAAACTTCTGTAAATAAAATACTATCGTTTTATTTCAATTTATTATTTGTAAAATAATAATCGGATAGAAGATGCTGGGCGGGGCAACTAACGAACTTACACACAGATAAGTTTCTCCTTCCTACCTCTCTAGCAGGTCGGATATGCGAAGTCATATTAATTCGGATGAAAATGAATTTAGAACACATTTTGAAGACTTTATACGCATCTCCGGAAGGACCAACATCGAGCTTTATTGGGTAGATTTTTGGGTCTAGCCGTAATCTTCTTGGCATAGAATAAGATTCAAATTCCGGCTCTTTCAGATGCCCGTATTGCGTCCGTGTAGTGAATACGGATATAATTGTACAGAATGTTTTTGTAGGTAATGTTGATAGCGCACCAAAAAGCATGGAGCGCCAATAAAGGCAAGCTTAAACAGGCATCGGTTTGCCTGCGTTTGATAAAGACCGCGTCAGAAGGCATTTTAGGAGCTTTTTTGAACGAATTAATTCTATACAGCCGTTCTTTGACTGACTTCACAACCTACATGCCAATCCATTGGTTGGCACTGCAGGAGGTGTAAGCCTGCCATCTCTTGGCCAGATACAATTATGCGCGAACTCGGCGCACCGTACTATAACTAACCGTGACGAAAATATACGGGACTAGAACGGCAAAAACGGCTCACCGGAAAATCATGGTTTATTATTCCCAATCGACATTGATTTCTCTGCACCCCATCGTACGGTAGACCTCCATTAAAGTTGGCTTTAAACCTAAATTTTCGGAATGACAACCAGCGGGTACTATCTAATCTTATTTATAGGGTTGAAAATCATAGACGATATTACTCAGATACGTCATCAAACGTTTTTTGAATTTTCAATAGGCCTTGACCACATCGCACGGAAGCCCGAGGTCTTCATTTATATTGGTCATAAACAAATTCCAGGCATGACAACCAGCAAACCATACATTTGCTTATCGATAGGGCTGAAAATCATAACTGATATTAATTAGATACGGCTATCAAACGTATTTTGAACTTCTTAAAATTCCTTATTGACATTGGCTCCTCTGGGCCTCATCGCACGGTAGACCTGTCCTCATTCATTTTAGTCATAAACAAAATTTCCGGCATGACAACCAGTGAGCCCCACCTATTCTTATCGACAGGGATGACAATCCTAGCTGATATTACTGAAATACGTAGAATGCTGAATTGGTCTTTACGGAAATGAATGGAAAGCGTATCAGTTCCGACTGATGATTGAATCATCAGCTACTGAATAATTTTATTAGAAGACTAGTGTTGGCTGCACAGGCTATTTGCCTGGCTGATACGTTAGCGTAATAAAGCCGAATTCGATTACGTATGGTATAAATTACTATTTTAGCAATAAGCATCAATTACGTTTGCAAAAGAGACGATTTCGACTAAGTGCAGAAATAGCAAAGTAAATTAGCGCTCTTGGCACTTGTCTCTAAATTTCGAAGCAATTGGATTTCTAATATTAGCAAAATACTATTGTGAGACCCTTAAAAGAATTCAGCTTATAATCGGTTTTATTAACAAATGTACAAGAATGATTAAAGTGAACAAATATTCCGTAATATTCGAAAGGTTCGTATCAAATAAAACATTACTAATACCGAGGAAGGTATAACATATTATTTCATTTAAAACACACTTATGGCCTTGTTAATTCCCTCAGTATTTTTTAGGTTATTAAGAAACAATGCACGGATAAAAATCCATGAATAGGGATCACGCATGCTTAAATACACGCAGAATCCCACTTCCACTAATAAAAATATATGCAGGCACTTCTTGCAGTGGCGTTTGCAACTTTTGTTGAGAATAAAACTAAATACACTAGCAAAAAGGCACGAAACATAGTGGTTGCTCCTATGACGACAAAGCAACCCATACAAAAGCTCTGAAGCATTGTGTTAAATTAATGCTGCCCTATGTTCTTTTAATTAAAGAAACTTTAATATGATATACACCTTTGTCGAGTGCGCTCCAAATAGCAATGTTAAAAAATACTGCAAATGCAGTAGCAATAAGAAATTTTTTCTATCAACCCCAATTCCGCTTATTTAGTTTCGATAGTTAATAGTTGAACTAAACCATATTTTCAAGACGCAAGCGCTTTGCAGTTTTAGCCAGCTGAGGACCATCAGAATTGGTCACTAATGGATCTCCCGCGCAGATTGAAGCATTACCAATGGGCGTAATACCTTCATCATGACAAGCTGAGCGAGCTTGTTCACCAAATTTGCCACCAGCAGATCTGATTCGCCTTTTGCTGTTTAATTCCAATGATTTTTTATCTGTCCTCTCGTTACCAGTCTTTCGTTTACCTAAATACCGAAAAAATTTAAATTTAAAGTTTTAGTGATCCTTATCAGACGCTGTGCACAGTATACATATTGTTTTCTCTACATCATTCTAGACAAAGTTAAAACTTATCCCATTGTATTTAACCAGTCGTCGTACAATAGAGCAAAACCACAATCAGTCGCACGCACTGACGCAGTAGTTTTGCTGTTGTCCGACGACTGGTTAAATACAATGGGATTGGTGTTTACTTCAAGCTCGCTTACTTGGTTTAAAGATTTGTGCAATCTATTGTTGTTAAATACGAAACTAGTTCATTATACAATAATAAAAGCATACTGGACATTAAAAACTAATTATAGCATTAAATAGGCAGTTCAAGTTAGCGAAGAATGTGTATTTCTTCCAGACGAAAGTATTATTTGACATTATGATTTTAGCATAAATGATAAAAGATAATAGAATATAACAGAACACTAGTAGCTTTACCCGTTAGTGCAGTTCGCATGGCAACACCGGGTCGAACCGAATCTACGGCTGTTTCACGGGAGACATGAATCTGTCCAACTCGACTGCCGAACTCATCAAATCCTTGTTTTTGTTTTTGTTGACAGTCCAATTTCTTTTCTAGAAGTATCTGTTGTGGAACCCGCATTGCGGCTTTCCATTTGTCCTAAGGTAATACAAGAACGAGTTATTTTAAATTCAATTGCGTAGCAAACAGAGACATGTACAAAGAGTTGTTGATAATACTTGGAATGCGAAATTTATATTGATTAAGCATCGAATATGTTTATTGGAGCATTTATTTACTTATACAGTGAATATAACAATAATAAACTATGTAATACATTATAACTTCATTTTGAAACATTGAAATATATCAAAATAATAGTTATCACAAATTTGTATTAACGATAATCAAGTCTAATACAAATTTCGCCATTAAACTAAGATTGAGCATGAATCCCGAAAGTCGATCTTTAACGGTAATCTGCACAAAGCAAATACATTAAAATGCAATTAACGACACAATGTTAACTATACATAAAATTTATAACTACATCAAGAAGCACTATTTGAAGTATAACATAAGTTTATTCCATTGAAGCTAAATAGGTTTTATTAATTTAAAATATATGCATATATATTTTAAATTCCTGTATTACTACAGATCATTCTAGCTATCCTTTGTAAAACCGAATAACTTTTATCTATAGAAATATGAATCATCAAATCTTTATGCGTTTACTCTATTTACTAAATTATTAATAAAATAGTAGCCCAAATAGCTGTCTACAAATCGATACCAAAAATTCGACCAGAACAAATTGCTGATATATCTTAAACCAAACAGATGAAAAATTCTGATACACGCAAAAATCGATATTTTAACAATGTCTTGGCTTAAACGACAAGATATTAAATCATTTCTACCGTAAAACTTATCTAAATGCACATACATTCAAATAGAAATCTTAAATATAGATACCGTACAAAATATTCAAAATAAATAATATTATCAAAATATCATCGTCTCCTAGAAAAATGAATAAAATTTTTTTTAAATATTACAATGAGCTGACACAGATTTTAGTAATCTCGCATACGTTGTACCATAATGGAAATGTCTTTTGCACCACTTCATGCAATCACGGCTTTAGCTTTCTGCAGCTGTCGCCAAATACATGTTATATAATTAAACAATCACTGATTGCGTATGTGGCGAGAATAATTCCTTAAATCAAGTATGTGAACGTGCAACGTGTGTAATAAAGAACAGGCCATACCGAGCACACACGATAGAATAAAGCGAAATAATTGTTGTTAGTGAGAATAGCACTCTCCAACAATAAAGCAATAACAGCGTCCTCATTTACTCCCATAACGATTAAATAATGTGAATAGCTATATGGGGTCAATGAAAGAATACGACATCGCCAACTGATGGATGAATTTATTTATTAGAAAGACGCGACTACACACATGGAGCCTAAAAAGAGAGCAACATTGAACATTTACGTACGAGAATGTATAATTAAGGATTGAAGTGAAAATTAGCAGAAAATGTACAAGTAGTCGGTAATTTATCACAAAGCTCAATCAACAATACTCATATAGATAGAATAAATGCCTTCTACAGATGGATTGTGTACAATTGACACAGCGTGCTTTCAACTTGAGCGTAATTTAGGCGGAAAATTATTGATAGAATGTATTTTAATTAGTTAAGATATAAACGACGACACTAATGTACGAGTCACTTTTATAAATGGAGAAAAACGTGAGAGGAATAACCGAAAAATTAAGTAACAGTAAGCAGATTGATGATCCAATTAAGAATTACTAAAACGAAATTAAAGAACATAGCTGCACATACTTAACAGATCACAGTAGTTCTAATAGATTTAAGACAATTAAATAAGCTTTGAAAAATTTAAAAATAACAATGTAGTCAATAATAAAACATACGGAAGATGGAGGCAATTTTCTGCGAACAACCAAGTCAAAACATGGCTGTACATCCTCAAGTTCGATTATGACAATTTTCCCCATAGGATTACGAAGTTTGTATTTAACATCATTCTCTTCATGGTTTTTATTATATGGGACGAATTTAATAAGACGAGTCCTGACAGAAAGTACATCAGGCGACGTCATTGTGAAGTGTATTTGGTGTTGGATACCGTTAGAGCATATCTTTTCCACGCTGGGTCCCCTGAAAAAATCTTTAGCAATAACGTAACTGGTTTATACCAATAAGCAGAGATTTTAATGTCGATAGCTCCGAATCCCCGTTGAAACCTTCACCAGAAAATATGAGCAGCGGTTTAGCACCTAACGGTACATTAACCATCTAAATGAAAAATACATTCGCTTACTGAATTTTTATCATTTGGTTTGTAATTTTTAACGCCAAATTCAAACATATCCAATAATTCGCCATCAAATATCCTACCAAAAACAACGTTATCCGGTCGCTTTTTGGAATGTAATCCAAGAAGAAATAGAGCACAATCATTTTTAATGCACATTTTTTCCTCTAATAATAATTTTAGATACATACGATGAACGAAACGTCTTCGAATGGTAGCACGGCATTTTTGAACTTCAACTTCGTAACTAAAGGCTTTTTCAATGCGCTCTTAAATAAAGCTAAACAACATACGATATCATTGAGAAAATTAATGACTGTTTGACTGGTTTTTAATCCTTTTATAACCAAAGTTTCCTTGTCAAATTCATGCACTTGCGGTTCGCGCCTTTCAAGAAAACGCTTTCCTCTTTGAGATTTGGCTCGCCTACAATATTAAACAACAAA
>JAQBSW010011998.1:0-18215 GCA_029291075.1 Eudiplozoon nipponicum | reverse complement strand
CTTACAGATAAGATAATGTAAATAGTTTATTTTTATGTCTAGTTGAACTCTTATGAACAGGAAGTTGGTTTTATTAACGCAGTTCTAATGGCAATATCAATGTGTTGTTCTAATGCACCGTTTACAATGGTAAATGTTTCAACAAACCTAACTCTCACAAACCACAAACGTAACTACTATTGATGAACATTAAATTAATCAGGTGATGATTTTAAAACGTTAATTATACATGTTTATGTGTTATGTAAAACTTATCAACCAATACTATAGAATAGTTTACACCGTTAAGTGATAGCTTTAAGTTAATTTAGTTGATAAATTTATAATAACTTTTCTTGATTTCTTTCTTTCTTTTTATCCCTTTTTTCTGGTTGCTTGTTTGTTATTTCGTCTAATTTGAGTCTTATATTGTATTTCAGTTACTTAAGGTAACGAATTTTATTAGATGAGTGTGTATTGGTGTTTTTTTGTATATGCGTGTGTGCTAGTAAGTTCGGTCTCTAGTTTAACAGAAAATATATTTCATTTTCCGCCACGACCAGTATTCATTCGGTTATCTTATATATTGTTTGGGTGGGAGGTTGAAGTCGAGTAGTTATTAGTTCAAACCAATATGAAAGTAGTATAGTTTTTCACCAAATCAATTTATCTAATGGATTTCTAACCTTTGGCACTCTTTATGTTAGTGCCAGAGCGAATATTGGAATTAGTTTCGGCTTTATTTTTTCTGTGTTTATTGTGTTTGTGTCCGAGTTTCGTATATATGTGAGAATAAGAGAGCGCGCGTATGAATCTTTATGTTTATGTAACGTGAATTTGTCATGCTTTGTGTTTTCGTACTTAAAATTCATCTTGTCACCACGGCTTCCAATTGATAACATGTTAAATTTTGCACATGGTTTTTAGTTCCTGCCTGTCCAGTTGTCTGTGACTAGCTTGTATTAATTGTCTTTCTTTCTTACTTCGATTCTCTATCTTCTTGCGATTTGGCATAGCTATTAGTGGTCCAGGCTTCATACAGCTACCCCAACACTCAAACCACAATTTTATTTCAATGCTATTAGACACATTATCAGCATGTAATGACATTTAGCAGTTGAATTCGTTACCATCGGTCAAACTGAGCGAACATGTGTGACCATACTTATATTGTTAGCCATCTGTCGTTAGCTTCCGATAAACAAATTCTTTTTAGTCACTTTAAAGTGTGCAACTTATTTGAATGAAGTTAATTTAGAGACATGCGCGCCAATGGTGAAAGTAGTTGTAAATAAATCTCGTCAAATTCAGCAACAGCAAGGCCTTCATAGTTGTCACTTTCTGCTATGGTCTACTCCGTGCATACTATGAATTAACACGCTTAACGACAGTGGCTAAAAAAGGCTAGGTGTAAGAAAATATGAACAAGTTGGCAAATCGAACAGGCTATGCATTCTCTGCCAGCAATGAGAAGCAATGACAATTTTTACGAGTTTATTGTAGGACACTTTAAGAGCACAGGGCAAAAAAGCGGTGTTAATCATTATAATGACATATTTAGTTGTATCATTGATTGATCGATTAATGTATGTATTTGGCATAGTCTACCAAACAAGAAGTTATTTCATATAGAATTATAAGTATGTGCCCAAATCGTCATTGAAAAACGTTTAGTATAATGATTTATTGATTGATTCAGTGGTTGATTGCATTTTTGTTCTATGGTTTATTGGTTAGTTTGGCAATTTATTGTATGATTGATCTATTCATTCAATTACTGATTTACTGATGGATGGATTGATAGATCCATTGATTCACTCATTCATTCATTAAAAAATCCGGTTAAGTACTTTTATTTGTCGGTCAAACAAGCAAATTTAGTAATTAATTTATTGGCTAGTCATTGATATTATTTAATATATGTTGCAAAAATAAATTAAATTCGCTTATTAATACGTAAACTAATAAATACGCAGATAGGCAGATAATTCAACAGATAGCTAGGCTTCAGGTATGTATTCGGTAAGTTGAAAGTTCAGGTAAGTAATTTTGTCGGTATGTAGACAGATAGCAGACAACTGAATAGAGTTCATACACACTTTTATCATAGAGCTTGTCACTTTTAGTGGTTAAGTTTGTATTTAAGTATATTTGAATCGGGGTCATAACAAGCATTGTAAACATGCACGGAAAGACACAGAAATAAACATGAATGTTCTTTTATACTGTTTATCGAAACTATATTAATGTGCTAAACCATAATTAGCATTTATTTCATGAATACAGCTTTCACTTACCAGTGGTGTCCGAGGTATTTCTGTGGTCTTTGTTTGTAATTCCTTATTTCGAGTACGGTGGTCATCACCTCCAAATATGAGATGCAATCACGGCGAACTAATGAGCCTTAAGTTATCAATGCGCTATTTTGCGCAGCATTTCCGCAATCCTATCAATGCTTGCATTACTACCGTTTCAGCTTTGATTATATCAACGCACTGTTTTCCTGTCAGTTCTTCTGTTAGGCGATGGAAGTGAAACTGTCCACAAATTGAACTTCATTATTTGGTTCTTGTCATGAATGTGTGGTTTAATACGAGAAGATTGGCATCTCTCGCCTTCAAGAAAATATTTGATGTCGAAATGGTAGGCAGAAGTGAGCTCAGTGATTGCGTTTGTCAAATGCCCCGACGTATGAACGGTAGATCGAAAGGCTGATATGATCCTATAATACTCTGTCTTCGACCTTTCTTTTGTCTGTTTTTTGTTGTCCGTCAATACATGAACTTGGCGCCTACTTCTACCCTGTCTGCCAATTGTGTGACGTCTTGTCTATTTATTGATGAACGGAATTGTCTAAATCTGCCGTATGATGATGATGAAACAACACTGCATTTGATACTCATTCACACTACGATGCACGTTACAGAATCTTATTCGGAACACAGAGCCAAGTCCGGAGACACGAGCTGAATGCGTGGAGTTGACAAAGGAGCTCGATCTTGAGTTTGGTTCGCTGTTGGCTGGCCTAAAGTCGGTAAGTTTAATGTGATTGTGAAAACAGTTCTGTTATGATCGTCTATTTTGATATAAGTAAATATGTGGTATGCATCATATCATATACTGCTATAAGTTTTGAAGGGCTGTTGCGCAGTTCGAGCTTTATATGATGAATTTCCGCGAGTTCCGTTCGCGAGTTGTTTCTTTGCACTATCATTTTCACAAAGAACCGATTGATCACCATTTTCCAGTATGCATCTGTTTTGTCTTCAATCAGGCTGGGTGCGTATTCGTTCTTTTCTGCCGAAAGCTTCAACGTCGTTCATACTAACCATTGAAAATACGGTAAACAAAGATTGTTTAACACCGCATTTTGATTGGTTGGTATGAACGATGTTGAAGCCTTCGGAAGAAAGGGACGACTACGCACCTAGAATGATCGAAGACAAAACAGATGCATACTGCTATAAGTGTTAATTTCGTTTTTATCTAAAAATAAATATTCGATGTGTAACACTTCTATAAAATATTACGGTAGAGCAAATTGTTAGATCTTTCTATATATTTTTACACTGAACTATAATATATCTTAGGTTTCGCCTCCATTAATTGTGCGGATCCTGATATAATCTATTGAAAGGTAGTTTGCGACTACCTGTTACTAGAGCACCAAATCTCGATCTACAATGTGACCCAAAATTTCGTTTACCGAATCCTGATAAACGGTTCTTCTCTATACATTCTGGTATCTTCCTCGATAGTAAATTTACCTGTGTGATCTAATGGTGGCTATTGAATGTTGAAACGCGTCTGTACGTGCGACTGGCGGTAGGTATGCTATGTCGTGCGACGGATTATAATATTGGATTAAACATCTGATTCATTATGTAGATACATTTGCCTGTATCAACTGAACATTGTATAGTGTAGAAAAGGCAATTCGTCCAGTAGACCGGTTTCGTCCTTATTGGGAACTCTTCACGTACCCTCCAGAAATTTCGGCGGACAGGTACGTGATGAGTTCCCAATAAGGACGAAACCGATCTACTGGACGAATTTCCTTTCCTACACTACACAATGCTTAATTTATATGGACAAATGTACCTAAATAATGGGCGAGGATTTTATATCAAGATCGCAACTAATGTTCATTTTATCAAACAATTTTCAACTTCTTTTACGATCCCATTTTTTATTTTATTTTAACTATCCACCTTAATAGAATACTTTTCCGTTTCTAACTTGATTTTGCTAACTCTAAATTATTTACTTTATGCACAGTATCTTGCCCCCTCCTCACCAGGATGCCACTCGTAATTAGTTCATTTAGGATAGTACGTGTAAAAATAGGTCTGACGTGTGCGTTTAGGAAATGACAGTTATCATTTTAGTTTCATGTGAATTTCTGTTACACGTGCCGTTAATTACATGTAACAGATTATTTCTCAGTCTTAAGCAAACGCTCACACACACACACAAACACAAACACACAGATGTGGCATACGCTTATCTAGTGATTAGTCAGATGTTGCTAAATCGCTGTCATTTCACTGGGATGAGTGTACACGTGCAATAGTTGATTACTCCTCAATCAAAAACAAACGAGAATACAAACACACAGGCATGGCGTACGCTTATCTAGTGAGTTGTCAGTAATTGTGACTAAATCACTGTAATCTCATTTCGAAGCGTGTACACATGCAGACATATACACAAACCAATTTGACATACACTTTCCTAGAATTTTATGCTTAAGAGATCTAACAACAAGTATAAATGGGGCAGTTTAAACTAATATTTCCCCTTGACATATTGATTGTCAACTTATTATGATGAACTTTCAATTGAAAATGATTTCCGTATCCGGATATCGAAAATTATGGAGAAAAAATCAGGATGACAGTGGATGCAAACAAATCGGATCGCAACTCGATAATCAGGTATTTAATTGAAATATTTGATTGTTGCATACACGAAGTCCGCAAACTCGATTTAGATAATTTTGGTATTGTTATCATAATTTTGCTTTTATACATATATATATATATATATATATATATATATATATATATATATATTGGAGGAAACTGGTGTGTTGGAAGAGTTTACTTTGTTTTCTGATGAAACGTTTAATTTATACTGACATAATATTTGATCAATATCCTGCCATTAGACCTCACTTCAATATATATATATATATATATATATATATATATATATATATATATATATATTCCTGTACATAAATTCATTATATTTACAGTTTTGAACCGATAAATAAATTGATTTTTACTGAAAATTATTAGTTTTTGTACATTATATGAGACCAAATACATTTCGTAATTTAATCATTTATTCAGAGTAATCTATCATAAGTTTATATTAGGGCTTCCATTGAATAGTTTGATAAATATTGATGTGCAATAATTTAATTAAATATAAAAAGGATTCACCACGGCACAGTTTTCATAACAGTTGTGGTGCGTTCATCGGTAATTTTTGGTGTATATGGTTGAATTATTTAAATCAAGTGCAATCTTGAAGTAAACTTCAGTTCCATGATAAATATACATTTTTCAGTATAAACTAAGCATTGTGTAATGTAGAAAAGGCAATTCACCTAGTTTCGTCCTTATTGGGAACTCATTAAATACTGTCCAGGATTTGCCGCGTACAGGGCTCGAACCTGGACACGTCTGCTTCGGAATCTTTTGCTTTAACCACTGAAACACCTTGCCGCAAACTACACGCACTTTTCCGTTATATACTAACTAATGTTTCTTTGGTGGCCTTTTCTTTATGTCGAGTCTGTATGGTATCCTTTTATATATAAAGTTCGAACTAACCACCCCCAATTTGTCGGTATAGAACAAACACCACACTACCTAAGGAAGTGGTATTGAATTGAACATTTTAATTTAATCAGTGTTGCTATCTTTTTATACACACCTGTCCTATTATGTACGTACATTTGTCAGCGAAGGCAGTAGATTGTCACTCGGGCGTATGATAGCGAGTATTATGCTCCTGTATTAGGAAGATTGCACTTCCTGTCGCCTTTTTTCTAATCACAATGCAGCGACAAATGACAATATCGACCAGATGCACCGACTGTGACATTATAAGATACTCTCAATAAACAGATAAATGTATCCGTTCTTTATAGGCGTGCTTTGAGAAAATGCGGCTGCTTTGACTGACTAGAGCCCATCTGTCATCAGGCCGCAAGGATAAGATGGCACCAAATCAAACAAAAATCATGTTAAACATTACATTCTATTTTATTCTTGTATGCTATTTCAAAACCAAAATATAATAAATTTCAATTGGTTTCCGTTACGATTCATGTTCTTGATCTGGTGTGGTGTTTTTGATAACGCACAATTATCATACTCACAGTGGCATCACATTACAGCATAAGCTATTCAACAGATCAGTAATGTCCGCGGCAAATTCTGGCCAGTACTTGATGAGTTCCCAATAAGGACGAAACCGGTCTACTGGATGAATTGCCTTTTCTACACTATACAATTCTTAGTTTATACTGACATATGTAAGTAATTAATGGGTCAGGTGTTTATATCAAGACCGCAACCTTGATTATAATAAAATGTTACTCACCCAATTTTCCAATACTACTTATCAGTTTGGCGTGTCGTTGTATCTCATCATTACTATCGGTGTTGAGTTTGTCAGACGTCTCCTCATTTGTCAATTCACTAATGTAGATAGTCAAAGCTCAGATTTAACTGTGTATAAATATAATGGGACTGGTGTTTACATCGAGATCGCAAAATTAATTTAAATAATTGTTATTGCTGACCGCGCAACCAATATTCGTTTAATTTGTACGTTTGAGTGTATGAGTGTGAAAATGGTGATTTTTGCTGTCCATTTGAGTATTCTCTGCGATGTGATACCTCTTTTATTTGCGGCAGCCGTATGCGTTGATTAAATACTGTTTGTTGCGGCAAACTAATATATATGCAAGTATGTATTAGGTATTGCGAACCTGGTAACAAATTAGTTCAGTTGTGACCAGAAGGATAAACCAAAGGCAGCATGAACGGAAAGTATAATCTCATGCACATTCGTTTCGTGCTTACTGGCGACTCATCAGTAGGAGCCGGTATTACGCCCTTTAACCACTATATATTTGGTAGAAGAATGTGGAATAATAGGACGGTACAATCTCCAAGACGAATGTGTAAACCTGCAATAGATGAAGCTAATCATATAGTTTACGACATCGACTTCAACGCCAACTACACTATATTATATATATATATATATATATATATATATATATATATACAATGAGTCTGTAAAGGATACTAACACTATGTCTATTGTGTTAATAAACGATACCAACATTATTGTACCGAAAAGGTACATGGTACTAACACTATGGTTTCCGAGTCGGTACATGGTATCAGTTACTAACATAATAGCCATTGTGTTAGTATCCTTTACAGACTCGGTATATATATTATATAGTGTGAGTTAGCATTGAAGTCGCATTTTCGTAGACTTTAGTGATGTCAGCTTCACTATTGCAGGTTTACACATTCGTCTAGGAGATTGTACCGTTCTATTATCCCACATTCTTCACCCAAATATATAGTGGTTAAAGAACGTAATACCGGCTCCTACTGATGAGCCGCCAGTAAGCACGAAACGAATGTGCACGAGATTACACTTTCCGTTCATGCTGCCTTTGGTTTATCCTTCTGGTCACAACTGAACTAATTTGCGTTGACTTTCATTTCTTTGCTTCTTTGACACTTCCTGTGCAGATCAGCACAAATATGGAGCTGTACACTTGTTTTAATCACGCCTGCCTATTAAACATCTTGGTCGCTGCTGAAATTATTCTCTAGTGTTGTTGTGTGCAACTCACTGCTTTGCGAGTAGCATTCGGTAACAATGATTTTGCTAATGATTATACATTGCTATTACGTAATCTCTCTCTCTCTCTCTCTCTGTGTGTGTGTGTGTGGACCAAGATAACAGTCCTAATCAACTATCAGTTCTTTTCTCGTCAGTTGTACGTCTGCATGTATTCTCTGACGTTGTCTCCTTTCCGATAATTTGGGCCGGGGAGGGGGTTTGTCACCATACCATTGACTGCAAGCTACATCGCATTGTTTATTTTTTGTTCAGAGGCATATTCTTCAATTGGTACTGAGGAAATTTTAGCTAATTTTCCTTTGTCATTCCCGATTCGAGTATAATTTTATAGAACTATTCATTGCTATCATCTTGTTATTATCAGTATTATTATTACTATTTTTTTTGTTTCTTGATCAAGTGAAATTAAATGTTATGTGAGCGTAAGCTGAAATCCGGCTCTTGTTAGCAAGTGCCTTATATTGGCGTACTTTTTTTCAATATTTTCCTTGTAAATAACTGAAAACTTCGTTTTATATGCATAAGTGTAAATTAATACGGCTAATAAGCTTCTTTTGCGTCCTTCCTACTGTGACTGATAAACTCAGACATGTTGAAAATGAGCGATTGGGATGACCTGGATGTTGATATTTATCATCTACTCTAATGACTTTGTATTAAACTTATACCACATTATATTTGGTAGTTTATTTCTCTCTCTCTATATATATATATATATATATATATATATATATATATATATATATATATATATATATATATATATATGCATGTATATAATTTCATCGGTGTGCGCATAGAAATAAAACTAATTTTGTGACCTCAATTATATGCATTTAATCGGTCATTTGCACAAATAATGTAAATATAGATCGACTTTAACATTATCATGCATATAAGTAATCGTGAATTTTATCGTCGCTATATATATACATATATATATATATATATATATATATATATATATATATATATATATATATATATATATATATATATATGCGTTTTGATTTTGTACGACATGCTGTAATGTGCAATTGTGTATTAGATGTTGCGCACATAGTAACAAATTATTTCAAGTTGGACCAAAATTATAAACTAAAATCAAAATGAAAAGAGGGAATAATCTCATGGCGACTCGTCAGGAGGAGCCGGTATTACTCTCTATGCCAACAATATATCTTTTGGTGAAGAATTCAGGACAATTGGACGATACAATCTCCTAGGAAAATCAGGTGGAACAATCTCACATTCCTCACCCAAATATAGTGGTTAAAGGGCGTAATACCGGCTCCTACTGATGAGTCGCCAGTAAGCACGAAACGAATGTGCACATGAGGATATACCTTTCGTTCATACTGACTTTGGTTTATCTTTCTGATCCTATTTGAACTAATTTGTTACCAGGTGTGCAACACCTAATACACAGTTGCATATATATATATATATATATATGTATATATATATATATATATATATATATATATATATATACATATATATATATATACATATATATATATATATACATATATATATATAATATATATATATTCATATATATATATATATATATATATATATATATATATATATATATATATATATATCTATATATATATATTAGCTCTCGGCATCAAACTGTATTTATAAGTTATTATAATCAAGGTTGCGGTCTTGATATAAACACCTGACCCATTAATTACTTACATATGTCAGTATAAACTAAGAATTGTATAGTGTAGAAAAGGCAATTCATCCAGTAGACCGGTTTCGTCCTTATTGGGAACTCATCAAGTACTGGCCAGAATTTGCCGCGGACAGGATACGAACCTGGGCACGTCTGCTTCGGAATCTGGTGCTCTAACCACTGAGCTATCCTGCCGCACACTACACTACACACAATTTTCAGTTATATACTAACTAATGTAACTTGGTTAGTCAATTTTTCCTTTAGGTGGAGCTCATATGGCATCCATTTAGACCCAAAGTTCCAACTAACCATGCCCAATCTGTCATTACTGAACAGACACCACATTACATGGGGAAATGGTATTGAAATGAACATTTATATAATTAAACGAACATTGGTTGCGCGGGTGGTGATAACAATTATTATAATCAAGGTTGCGGTCTTGATATAAACACCTGACCCATTAATTACTTACATATGTCAGTATAAACTAAGAATTGTATAGTGTAGAAAAGGCAATTCATCCAGTAATTAATGGGTCAGGTGTTTATATCAAGACCGCAACCTTGATTATAATAATTGTTATCACCACCCGCGCAACCAATGTTCGTTTAATTATATATATGTATTTATAAGTTGTAAAAATAGCAAGGGATTCCTTCCTCTTGCTTTTCCGCTTGTATTACTCTTCAGTCTTCGGTCACTTATTCTTGATTGTCTTTGCATCTTTAACAGTTACGACTTTTAGTGACATGATTACAATGTAGACATGCTACTTTTGGATATATCTGTTAAAGCTACGAAGCAGGCGATTAAGATTCAACGACCGTAAACTGATGAAAAGTTATAAGTGCAAGAGGATGAGAGAGCCCTTTGCTTTCTATGACCAAAATGTGTTGCGTCAAGTGTAACCTGGCGTAAGCACATCCTCAAAATAAGGCATTATAATCGATTCAGGAGTTTGACAGCGTCATTTAAATATAGGCGTTTTAAATAAACAATTTATTTGTGTACGTTTAAGTCGAACACGTTTGCTGGTTTTCTTTGTCGCAAGACCTGATTGATTTCTTCAGGTGATATTTCGATAGCCTCATTATTATTATTATTATTATTATTATTATTATTATTATTATTATTATTATTATTATTATTATTATTATTATTATTATTAACACGTGCAGTAATAGGTGATGCTTTACTGCCACAAAATGAGAAGGAAAAAGAAATAGACATAGAAAAAGATAATAAATATAATCATTTTTAATAATACTACGATGTCATATTAATGACAAAATTAAATATATGCAACAAAATAATACTGGAGGGTGATTTATGAAATAAGGGTTCCCGTTCAGATTGAGATATTTGACTAGGTAACACAAAGAAATGGGGCAACCTAGACCGCCACGCAACACCGTTATGGCAAACTCAGCTCTATGGCAGGGAGAAAACGGAAGTACAGCAGAATTTCGGTTGCCGAAAAATAATATAATATCTTCTGCATAGACGAGATCGACTAATATACAACCGAAGAGAATCTGGATGCCTGAATCCTAAACGTATGCAAGTGGATAGTTCATAACGTCATCTATTACACATTTAAATAAAATTAGGTAAAGTGCACGTCCATAATGAATATCACTGCTAATTGTAAAGTTGCGTCATAACTAATTTAGACCCTTACGCGACCAGAAGTATTTATGCAGAAAAGGCGTATAATATTTAAAAAGTTAATATGAATATCATTGTTCGACAAAATATTGAATAGAAAATTTTAGTGCATTGAGTCAAATGTCGTCTTGGAGTCTAGAAAAACGCCTATTGTGGCACAGAGTTATACAGGCGCTGTTCAAGTACATTTATTCAGTTGGAATCTAGTAATATCTAGACAAAATTGACCTAGCCAGCATTCTGTTTTTCTTCTCGTGTATGTGTTTCACGCGAAACGCTGAGATGGCTTAAGATAATTGAAGCAATGACCTAAATAGGACTGAAGTCAAGCTTATACCACGATAATCATCATATGAATTACAATTGCTTTTTTAGAAGATAGGAATGATAGTTCATTCTTTTCACTCAACCGGAAAGATGTTTTCATTCCTATGCTAAATAAACGATTAAGGAATGGCCCACAAGTTATTTCGCCACCACCCTTAAATAAGACCAAATGAAGATAACCAGCGCCTGTAGCCTTCGAATGATTAAGCTTCAAGTTTGCATTGCGTTTCAAAACGAACGACAGTCCTGG
Source organism: Eudiplozoon nipponicum (assembly GCA_029291075.1). Classification (NCBI taxonomy): domain Eukaryota; kingdom Metazoa; phylum Platyhelminthes; class Monogenea; order Mazocraeidea; family Diplozoidae; genus Eudiplozoon; species Eudiplozoon nipponicum. Next base: position 6,387 of record JAQBSW010011998.1, on the reverse strand, counting down.
AAGCAGCCTAACATCTATTTATAAGTGATCTGCTCGAGTCAACATTTGTCTGTGGCCCGGAGTATGCCAGGTGGCGAAACGCCCGCGAATGGTTGCTTAAAATTTACTAGGAATAAACGACCTAGTTTTATTTTACAGGCCACACGCCACGAAAAACAACGGAATGGACGCAATTAACATTACTTCTGTAAGAATCAGGTGATGTTTGCTCTTTCATTTCCGTATGTATTTCTTGCTACTTTATACATTTAAGTAGAATGATATTATATTTTTAAGTTTTTCTGTTTCCATATGAAGGACAATTTCGAAATTTTATTATAATCTAGATGTTTTATTCATGTAAAATTGTTTTATTTATATACATGTGATTCATATATATATATATATATATATATATATATATATATATATATATATATAAGACGAAACTGTTGTACTGAATGAGATTGCTTTTCTTTCTGATGGAATGTTTAATTTATACAGACAACATATGTTATCAATATCCTGCCGCTAGACTTCACTTCAACATATATATATATATATATATATATATATATATATATATATATATATATATATATATATATATGCTGGTGAGTGTTTGTGTTTTTGTGTTTTCCTGTGTCCAAGATTTTTAGCTGAAATATTTTGTGTATTATTTAGCAAATGCGAAGACATTAGATCCTTAGAATTGCACAAAATTGGTGTCCCACGTTATTTTTCATGCGGTGGTTTTTGGTCTATGCAGCGCAAGTCTTATGGTGTATATCTGTCTGAAAATCATGGTTTATTGTGCATTATACCTCGTGTGTTAAAATGCCTTGTTCTATGAACGGATTTCCTTGTTGTTTGAGTTTACGTTTTACATCCTGTCAGATTACTGGAACATACTTCTGCACAAAATTTAATTTTTTGTATTGTTATTATGTTTAAATTGTTTTCACGATTTGTCTTTCGTTAATCACTGTTTGGAATTTTCTGTTATTTTTTACTTTTTTCTAGGTTTTAACCTCGGTTGACCTACAAGACGGTCAAACACGCATGGCCACGGCAACAGCTCGTATCAATCTTTTAGCAGAGAAGCTGTTGAAATCAATCAGTTCTCTTCGAGGTAAGTGTGATTCTTGCACAATGAATTATGAAAATATCTAAGCTTATCTATGTCGAAGTGTCTGTTATACGTGATCGGTTTAAAAGATTTAAGCTGTTCGCTTTTCTACCAGTGGCAATAGGAGAAAACTCAATCCGAATATGGAATTATTGATACGATCATAAACTAGTTTAACAGTCTTTACCTGTGAAGTCAAATGAAGTGGTTAATTATTCGACTTCGTCATTAAAGTAAATTCTTCCCTGGTTACTTGTGCTGATAAACTTAGATTGTTTCTCGGTGATCAACAAAGAACGACAAATTATATTGACGTGGAGAAATTAATTTAATCAAGGTTGAGATCTTGATATAAACACATGGCCCATTATGCATATACAGTTGCTAGTATAAACGAAGCATTTTATAATGTAGTTAAGGCAATTCATACAGTACACCAGTTTCGTTCGTATTCGGAACTCATCACTTATTGTCCATAATTTGCCGCGGACATGGCCCAAACCTTGGGACGTCTGCTTCCTAATCTTTTTCTCTAACTACTTATCCAGCCTGCCACATACTACATACAATCTTCAGGTATATACTAACCAATTTTTCTTGGTTAGCTTTTTCTTTACGTGCAGAATGTAGAAAAGGCAAGGGAACAAATCGAAATATACATATTAAATATTACTTACATTCAGAGTTGTAATCTCACATAAAAATACATGATTATAATGAACATGCTGTGCTTTAAGTACTTTTTTCTTAAATATTAATATCTAATGGGGATACTATCAGCTTTCATTGTTTTTTCAAGCAGTTAATAGTAGGATATTTTGTATAACATATATATCTTTGTGTGGCGAAAGCTGCAGAAAATTTATCTTCATGGCTACATAGAAATTGAATAGGCGACATTTCCTCTCATGTACAACTTATACGAGATTTCTGGGAGTTGGAGCCACATAGCATAGTTTGCTGTATTTATATCAAAAGTGCTGCTGGATCCTCTCTGATCAATTTTCCGCCGTGCTCTGTGATGAATATGGAAGGTCAAAACGCGTCTGCAAGTATGATTAACATGCTGTTGTTCGACGGCTGATTAAATGCAATTTGATTGGTGTTTACCTGAAGCTCTCAAACTTCATTTAAAGCATTGTAATCATCACTTGCGAAAGCAGCGATTGTTTAGTAGTTAACATTGATTTAACCATACTGGTTACACGAAAATTTTTAGACTTTTGCAGGGCATACGCGAACAGTTTCGTCAAACGGAGAGCATGATAAGAATTGGTTTAACTATACGGTTTACTGTAAATATAAATATGGAAGTCTAAAACTAACTGCCTTCTCGGGTCTCTTTTTAAAATACTTCATCAAAATCATCAGTGTCGTTTTAATATTGGCCTTATATGCGCTGTTGCTATTCGTGTACGATTAATTCCTAATTCTAAATGCTTGTGTAATATAGCTTATTATCTATCTAAAAAATCATGCTATGGATAATCTCCTTGAGCTGACAGTATTGCAATGCCTTGATTGAAATTTTTCATACTGCTGTGACCTAGACTCACACAGATACCAATCGGAAGCTTCTGATACACCGTATCACCGACTGTGTCATTTAGGTAGCCTAAGCGCTATTTTCTAAAATTTATCGATAAAAAAATCTACCTGGAAGTTGTTTTAATCTGTCATTTTATTGCAAAGCAAGTTATCTACATTTTGTTTCAGGTATTTAGCAAAGGAAATTCAAGAAATTATATGATGAGTTTATAGTTTTATTTTAGGAATTTATATGATGGTGTTTATATAGTAATTGTGCAGCTGGCATTCCAGTTAATGGTAGAGTGTGCAAGACTAAAAGAAACAAGACCCACGTCATTTATATTATAAAAACCGACAGTTGATGCTAATTGGTCAGTTTTCCTTCGTGCTGCAATAATGACTAATAAAGTCGAATCGTGTCAGTACGTAAAGCTGATGATAGTTTGTATGTGGTCTGTGATTGGTTTATATGACATTTGTGCATATTTCAAACCCACAACTTAACTTAAGTAAATGAATTTTTTTTAACTTGGCGGTCCACTGGTCAATAAATTGATTTCATATTGAACACACGACAAGATCGACTTTATTCTTATGCGTGCTTTTTCTGCTTTGGGCAATATTTTTTAGCTTGGAAACCCTTTCGTCTGTATGATTGTTTACTTACTTTGCCAAACAGAGATGAACGGACAAAAGAACAAGACTTTTCGGGAATATTGTACGAGCTGTGCTCTCAACACTACTTTAACTATGCCAATTTTAATGTGGATTTAGCTGGATATCATTCTCAGAAATTAGTTGATGCTAGCCTAAGTTACCATGAACAATTTTGAAATGCATCAATAGGTTTATGAATGCGGTTCGACGCCTGTCAGTTGATATTCAGCTTATCTGGATGACAGTACGGTTGACTAGAAACCTATCGGGGCCTAAGACCTGGCGAATATTTGCGTTGCAGAAGCAAAGTGATGCAAGTCAATCTTTGATTGCCTATCTACGCCAACGTGCATTATTTCTAAAATGTTACATTCCGCGCTAAAAATAGCTTTCCAAAGACTAGTTTAATTCTAGTTAACATTTTTAATGATAAAATATACGTTAATATTCTGAAAAGGTTCATGATGAATTTTTTTTATTTCGAAACAGTCAAATTTTTGACAAGACTTGATTGAAACATGCTGTGATTCTGCATTTATATTTATACGTATTTTAATTATATATGTGACGGAAATACAATTTAGTATTACAATTTATTTATTCATATTTCGTCTTTTCTTATTTTTATTTTTCATCTTACTCATTCTGCTCGCGTTTTTTGTGTATGGATTTTCAATCTAAAACGAAACTGACACCGAATGACGATTTGTGCATTTCTTGACTGACTAAACAGATGGTCCCCGGCTTGTAATGTATTTTCGAGCAAGCAGCCCGGAGTGTAAGTTATTAACTGTACTAGAACTAAAAATCAATTTTTCCGTTTCAAATATGAACATTCATTTCAATAATGAAGTGCAGCTGTTCACTTCATGCACGAAATATTGCTTCAATATCAATAAATTTGCTATAGTTTATATATATATATATATATATATATATATATATATATATATATATATTCTTTATTATGTCCATTGCCTTCGTATATTACACAGTTTTTTTAAATTAGGAAGAAAAAACATTAATAACAAGGTGGATAATGGCCACGTATCTCAAGACTACTAAACTTCACTTTACAATCTTTCATTTATATACATCCTGGCTTTTCATTTGATTATGTGGGGGGCAACAAATCTGACTCGGATTTACTTCAGCCCATACAAGAAATAGAAATAAAACGCAGGATCTATATAAAGGAAAGGTTGTAAAGTGAAGTTTAGTAGTCTCGAGATAAATGGCCATTATCCACTTTGTTTTTAAGGTGTCTTTTCTAATTTGATATAGATATATATATATATATATATATAGTAATATATATATATATATATATATATATATATATATATATATACCACGTCCATTCTAATTACAACAGAGGTGTGTAAAATCGGAGCGAAACTGATCTAGTGTGCATGTGCTAGTTTATATTAAGTTTGTTTACACCGACATTGCTATCATAATTATGTACTATTATAATTGATGTAATTCAATCTATACTTGTATATAATGTGAACTGTCTTTGTTTAGCCAATTTTGTATAAACATGCTTTTGTAACAACGTTTTTCAAAGATCTAACAATTATAAAACAAATAGTCGAACACATGAAAATGGTAAATTCTTATTAATCCTTTCTAGTCTCACTTTGTTAGTTGAACATAACAGTTACGGAAATACACACCCACACACATGTGACAGTATAATATCTAGTGAAATATCAGTCTGAAGTATATGTAATATGGCCAGAGGAAATATCGCGCTTGCTTCATTAGTTTGATTTGTAAAACTGGTGAGAATGGAGCAACTGAATAAGGCTGCCGATAAAGGCAGCCAAAATACTTTGTTGAAGAAAAGAAAATTACTGCAACAAAAACTGCGTTAGTGAAAACGTAGATCAGGTAATATACTATTATTTTGCATCTACACCGATTTAGTTCAGTGCCTTAAAGTTAATTGCCAATGGTAAGGAGACATCACGATGCATACAATTTTAGGTTTAACAAACTTGTACTCCATCTGAGCATCTGCAAAATAATGCTCCAAAAGAGTTCTAAATAATTGTCGTAAAAATGAGTATTGTATAAAATAGTTGGGTCCTATGGCGTTGTCATCACTGAAATGGTTGCGGATTCGTTCTCTTCTGGTAGTCCGAACTTTATTTTGTATTTTCAAATAACAACTCAACGATATATATATATATATATATATATATATATATATATATATATATATATATATATATATATATCAAATCAAACTCCACTGTAAAACTCTTATTCTGTATATAGCTTTTTTGCTTAGTCTTCTTATAGGCTTTTGACGCAATTTTGTTCTATGCATCGTGTTCTCCTTTGAACGTAGATTATATATTTATCACCGTTAAATCCTCACAATTATATTGGCGAGTTTGTTGTTAATCCGAAACATGGAGCTCTGTTCTCTTGCCCCCAGTTTAACGCAATTATTTTTCCGCAATCACTTTGCTGACCACTTTGTTGGTTTCCCTCAGACACGTTTTCGAGATAATAGTTATAATCCGAAAGATCATTTTTCGTCTGTAGCAGCTCTGTAATAAACAGGAAAGTCAGTGAGACTTCAATTTATCATAAAAGTCTTAGTGATAAATGACCTTAATCGCTATGTACCGGAATTGAATATCGCCGTTTTCATTATTAATTATTAACCTGTATAGATTTTAATATTATCTTGGAAAATCTAAACCAATCAGTACATGAGGCTGCTAGTAGATTAGCTTTGCAGTACGTTTGGTGCTTATCTGAAGTCTGTGATCCTGATTTAATCAGTTCTTATCACTTATCAGTGATTTTGTATTTAAAAGAGAAATTTCTTTTGTGGACTAAATGTATAGAACATTTTGCTTTTAACCTGCTTAATTGTAGTGCTGTGTAACCTAATAAATACTCTTGGTGCGCCTTCATGTGGACTATTGGATAGAGTATTTGCCAAGCGCCCGAATTATTTTAGTAGATATTTACAAGAATCACACCTGGGAGATAACTTTTGTTTAAAATAAATCCGTTCTACGCAGAACAACTTTAATATTGGGCAGCAATATGTAACTGGAACGAAGTAC